>DF357487.1:76054-94798 GCA_000787875.1 Solanum virginianum | reverse complement strand
AAGGGCACCATCTCCCCCTTGGGAGAAAACCTCCACTTTACTATCTCTCACTAAGGCCTTCAACTCTAGCATAGCAAAGTTAACATCTTCTTTTGCCTGTACCTCCTCAATCAAGGAAGATTTAGAACCATCAACCACCACTATACCACCATTATCAACTTCATCCAACCTAACCCCCAATCTAGATAATCGGTGAACCTCTCTATCCACCCCCTTGCCACCATAATCAACATGAGCTAGACTACCCATAGATACCCTACTTAGAGCATCAGCCACAACATTAGCTTTGTCGGGGTGATAATGTGCACTCATATCATAATCTTTAAGGAACTCTAACCATCTTCTTTATCTCAAGTTAAGATCTTTTTGGGTGAACGCATATTGGAGACTCTTGTGGTCCGTACACATCAACATGATTCCTATACAAGTGGTCAAGCTAAATTTTCAAAGCAAATACCATGGTCGCTAATTCAAGATCATGGGTGGGATAATTCTTCTCATGAACCTTAAGTTGCCTGAAGGCATATGTTATCACCTTACCATTTTGCATCAAAACACACCCCAAGACAATTCTTAAGGCATCACAATATACAAAAATTCTTCCAACCCTTTTGGTAGAGCCAAGGTAGGAGTAGAGACAAGCTTATCTTTCAAAGTTTGGAAACTCTTCTCACATTAATCGGTCCACATGAATTTTGCTTTCTTTTGGGTCAACTTGGTCATAGGAGAAGCAATAAAAGAGAAAACATTTACAAACCTCTAGTAATAACCGGCAAAACCCAAGAAACTTCTTATATCCGATGGAGTCAAAGGTCTAGGTCAATTTCTAATCACCTCTATCTTCTAAGTATCTACCTTAATGCCATCACTCGACACCGCATGCCCAAGAAAAGCAACATCTTTCAACCAAAACTCACATTTTTCATATTTAGCATACAACTTCTCCTCTCTCAAGATTTGCAACACCACCCTCAAGTGATTCACATGCTCCTCCTTACTATGGGAATAAATTAAGATGTCATTAATAAAGACCACCACAAACATGTCAAGGTAGGATTTAAAGACCCTATTCATGAGATTCATAAATATAGTCGGTGCGTTAGTCAACCTAAAGGACATAACCACAAACTCAAAGTGCTCATACCTAGTCCAGAAAATCTTCTTGTGAATGTCACACTCCCTCACTTTCACTTGGTGATAGCCAAATCAAAAATCAATCTTAGAAAAGTGACTAGCCCCTTGAAGTTGATCAAAAAGTTCATCAATCCTTGGTAGAGGGTACGATCCCTAACCCTCACAAGATGATAGAGGCAACCCTTAGAAATCAACTTTTGGTCTTTAAAACAAGAAATGAATCTACCCTTGACAACCACATCATGAACTTTCCACTCAAGGACAGGCTCATTAGGAATTGGAATTTAACCCTATGGGTTCTACAATCAATAAAAGCATAATATGTATACAACCAATCCATTCCAAGAATGATATCAAAATCCACCATATCTAACTCAACAAAATCACAAGGCAAGATTTTATGCAATATGAACACGGGACAATTTCTATAGACACTTTTAGTAATAATGGACTCACCAACAGGGGTGGACACATCATAAGGTTCACATAACAATTCAGAACTAACATGAAGCTTTATGGCAATAAAAGCAGTAATAAAAGAAAAAGTGGCACCCGGGTCTATCAATGTGTACACATTAAAATCAAAAATCTTTAATATACCGGTGACGACATCGAGCACCTCATCCACCCCTTGTCTCCCTTGAAGAGCATAGAATCAATTTTACCTTGGATCACCCCCTTGTTGGCCTCTCCCTTTTGACTCGCAACTGTACCTTGGCCTACCCTTCCACATTGAGAAGTTTGTGGAGCAGGAGGGATCGATTGCTCCTCGGGTTTACGGGCTCTCCATAGTCTCCCTCTTGGAATTGGCATGATCTAGAATATCAAAGAGCATCTGTTAAGGGTAAAAGCCTTACACTTACATCTAAAGCATGATATAGACTATGAAGAAGTGAAATATTTCCTAAAATGCCTCATAGCCTCCTATTCATAGTTGTGATGCGCTTCACAGCCATGAATAAGACTCTAATCAATGCAGTGTGTTGGATTCCGAGAACCATTAACAACTTAGTACTCTGATACCAAGTTTGTCATGACCCAAGGCTAGGGCCTAGACGTGACACAGCGAATGGGAACCCGAAGGGACCCAAAAAAGCCTCTTAGCATATCAATCACACATCTTTTGTCATAGAAGCAAAGTAAACAACAAGAAGAGATAATATAAAAAGGAAAGCGGGACTAAGGAAAGTCTTTGATAATAATTAAAGAGTCTAACTCAATCATAAGTACATTTTAATATCCAACAATACCTCTAACATAGAATGAAGTGAGGGCCAAGACACTCTCTAGGCTCACCCTCATAATAACAAGTGTTCAACATGAAGGAGTCTCAATGTAGCAAGAGCAATAAAATAGTGTTTTTGGACTTGAGGACTCACCAAAGCTTGCTTTAAAGGATCGTACTAGCCACATGAAGGATGATCAAATGGTGCTCTGGTGTCTACATGGTAATATTATGTAGGCGTAAAGTATGCGTTAGTATGTTTGAATGTACTAAGTGTGTAGGATGTAATGCAATAAGACATAAGTCAAAATATCCAAAATGCATAATAATAAGCAATAGATAAATGTAATCTCAATATGGTATGCATGATCAATGCTTGAAGTAAAACATGCTTATAAATCATTTAACTTGCATAGAACATAATATATGTGTGGGAAGAGATCCTGACCGACAGAAGTAAGACCAAGTGAGCTACAACTTGGAATTTCGATGATTACCCCTTATCAATAAAGAGGTGGTCTACTTGCCAAGGTAAATAACAATTCACCTTATGAGAGTCCATCCCATTTCGGAGAAGTAACCCCCCTTACGGGAACCCATCCCATTTCAGAGTGGATTTCATGATAAAGTGCACTAAATGGATCCACTAGAATAGCAAGGGTAAAATGTAATCCTATGTTGGTACGTAGTTTGATAAAAGGAGTATGGACCCTTGAAGATAGTCTATGTCAACATTCAATCCATCAGTGCTAAGTCTAATCCCACGAAATACTTGAAATAATCATACTTTAATCATAACATGCATAGCTTGTAAGAACATGACTTGAGTAGCAGTGCTAAGTCTAATCCCACGAAATACTTGAAATAATCATACTTTAATCATAATATGAATAGCTTGTAAGAACATGACTTGAGTAGCTTATAAATATGCTTGACCTCTAATAGTGAGCTTAACTTGAAACATAAGAGTATATCATAGTCATACATGAACCCTTACTTTAACATGAATGGCTCACAAGAGGTAGAAATCTTGAAATAGGGCTAAACTTGATGCTTGCAACATCATATATACTTTTCATGAATCCAATACATACATGAAAGCCCTTAATCATCATATAGTCACTTGACATGTAAATCATTTAATAAATCATAAATAACTTGAGAAGTCTTAACTTGACATTTCATCAAACACTTGGTTGGTTCATGATACAAGTTCAAAATAAAGGCATCATAATCAATCAATATTTCATAAAATTCCAATATAATTATGCTCATAATTTATAATGAGGGATGTCCATAAGTAATACAACTTGAAATTATGTAATTTTTATAAAAGAAAGATTGGGTTCTATGGGTGAAAGGACCCAATGGATGAAACACACATATTTCAAACTTGAGTTTTTTTGAGATGAGCTTGAAAATAATCCTTGAGTTCCAAAATTAAGCTTGAAATCCTAGAAAGTTGAATGAGATATTTGGTTAAGATTAGAAAGGTTTTTGTGAGGATTTTGAGTAATATAGAGTTGAAAAATGGCTAAGTAAATCAAGCTTATAGCATAAATACATTATAATATTCCAACAACACTTCTAATATAGAATGGAGTGAGGGCCAAGACACTCTCCGAGCTCACCCTCATAATAACAAGTGTTCAACAAAAGAAGTGTCAATATAGCAATAGCAATAAAGATAGTGTCCTTAGGCTTGAGGACTCACCAAAGCTTGCTTCAATGGATCATACTAGCCACGTAGGGGATGATCAATTGGTGCTCCGATTCCTAAATGGTAATATCATGTAGGCATAGAGTATGTGTTAGTATGTTTAAATGTACTAAATATTTATGATGCAATGCAACAAGACATAAGACAATATTATCAAAATGCATGATAATAAGCAATAGATAAGTGTAATCTCAATATGGAATGCATGATCAATACTTGAAGTAAAACATGCTTGTTAATCATTCAACTTGCATAGAACATAATACATGTGTGGAAAAAGACCCTAATTGACAAAAATAAGACCAAGCAAGCTACAAATTGGAATCACAATGATTACCCCTCATCAGTAAAGAGGTGATCTACTTACAAAGGTAAACTATACTTCACCTTATGGGAGCCCATACCATTTCAGAGAAGTAACCCCCCTTACGGGTACCATCCCATTCGGGGTAGATTTCATGATAAAGTGCACTAAATGGATCCACTAGTATAGAAAGGGTAAAGTATAATCCTATGTTGGCAATTGTTTTAGGAAAGGAGATTGAACCTTTGAAGATAGTCCACGTCGACATCCAATCCATCGGTGTTAAGTCTTATCCCACGAAATAATTAAAATAATCATAACTTATATAACTTGTAAGAAACATGAAAATATTACATGAGTAGCTCTTAAACATACTTGATCTCTAATGGTGAGACTAACTTGAAACATGAGAATAGATCATAATCATACATGAACCCTTGCTTTAACATGAATGGCTCACAACAGGTAAAAATCTTGAAATATACATGCTTTTCATGAATTCAACACTTATTTGAAAGACCTTATTCATTATATAGTCACTTGACTTGTAAATCATGTAATAGATCATCAATTACTTGATAATTCTTGACTTGACATTTTATCAAACACTTGGTGGGTATATAATGCTTGTTCAAAACCATGCAATTCAAGAGTGTAATAATATGAGAAAACTCAATGAAAATCAACCCACCAACATAATGTAAAACCCTCATGTACAATACCTTGAAATCCATCATCAAATTTTCATAATAGATCATAGTTTCATAACTCAAAACATGCATAGTCTCAATAGACAAATCAATTCATGGTACAAGCTTGAAATAGATAGTTATGCATAATCAATCAACATTTCATAAAACCTCAACATGATTCATACTCATAATCCATAATACTCATAGATAGTACAACTTGAAAACATGCAATTTTCATAAAAAGAAAGATTGGGCTCCATAGGTGAAAGGACCTAATGGATGAAATCCACATACCTCAAACTTGGGTTTTCTTGAGATGATCTTGAAGAGAACTTGGAGCTTGTAGAGAATCCTTGAGTTCCAAAGTTAGGCTTAAAACCCTTGAAATTTGAATGGGATATTTGATTAAGTCTTGGAGAAGTTTTTTGAGATGGTCTTGAGTGATATAGAGTTGAAAATGGCTAAGTATAGGTGTTTTCACACATAAGTGGGGATGGGGCTATGATCCCAATTCCCTTGGGCCAAAATGAAAAACTAAGAAAAAAGTTGAATTGGTCCGCATGTGGTCCGCGTCGATAATTTTACACTGATCCGCGCCCAGTCCATGTGGCGGCCTGGTCGCGGATGCACATTGTTTTACAAAAATTAATTTTCGCTACGGGTCCTCTAAAATCCGGATTATACCCATTTCCCACTCAATTATTTTCCCTTATCGATAATATGAAGTTGAATTTTTGATATCACACACAGATTTTGAGGTATATGGAGTTACGATTAAGGGCATTTTCGGAGCACATTTTTTGGGGTGTTTCACATATGACATATAAAATATAGAGAATAAAGAAACAACGGAACTCTCCATACATTTGTTGCATGTAGTACACTGTATTTTATTAATACATTACATAATAGAGAGTATTACTTTTATGTATACAAATCTTTGAGAAAATAATTATAACTGAATGAATAAAGTAATAGTTTTTGTGAATGAGCAATGTAGATTGTTGTATATAAATTTATTTGTCAAGATTATACTTGTTATTATATGAACCTATGAAGATATAAATTCTTAATTTAATTAGATATAAGTGCTACTTATACTTTGTCTCTTTTTTTATGAGGTGCAAATATAAAATAAAGTTTATCTCACTTAATATTTCATGATGAGATGTATATTTTTTTCACCTATTTAGGTGACACTAATATCATTTTTCACTTTATTTCTTTTTTTATTTGCTTTTATTTGAAACAAGAGTCTCTTGAATATTATTTTGTATATACAAGGTCAAACAAGATAGAAAATATCTAACTTGGTGAAAGCAGAAACAATTTTGGATTGATAAACAAAAGGGAGCAAAAAGAGGTCTTTTCGAGTTCAACTTCGAAAGATCCTACTTAAAAACCAATTTTTTTTATCGATCAGTCCTGACGTTACAATCGAAGTTCATGAAACTAAAGAAAACATTAATAGGTATTTTTGTATATCTATTTAATGATTGGTCAAATTTTATATATTTATAAAATCTCATCGATGGAGCCTACAGAGAGCAAGCACATATAAAATTTACTCATATCTTGAATAGATAAAAAGATTGTTGTAATTTCATAGTCACAAATATTCATAGGTGAGACATGAGGCGCATAAAGTGTAGATAATACTTATGCATACATCATATAAACTATCGAGAATAAAGAAACAAGTCTTTGGACATGTGTGTTGCACGTGGTACACTTTATTTTATAATACATTACATAAAGAAGAATATTACTTTCATTTACACAAATCTTTGAGAAAATAATCATAATTAAATGAATAAAGTAAAAGTTTTTGTGAATAAGGCTATTGAAAATCTTCTCTAGTCTTCACAAATGATTTTGTAAAGATTTCACAGAAAAATTGATTGTAAGTCATAACACCAAAAAATTCATGAGCTCATATGCATGAAAACAGAGAAAATCACCTAATTCTTGTTAAATGAACCATAATTACTAAAAAAAAGTGCCTCACGGATTGAGTTAAGGCTATTAGAATTCTTCTTAGATCCTTATGGACAGTTCTGTTAAGGTTTCAAGAAAAAATTGATTAGAAATCACACCAACAAAAATTGCATGGGCTAACACATATGAAAAATAGAGAAAATTGCCTAATTCTTGTTGAGTGGCTCATAAATGCTTAAATGCCAAAAAGTACCTCGCAGATGGGGTCGAGTCTATCAAAATTCTTCTCCAGGTCCTTACAAATGATTCTATAAAAATCTCTCATAAAAATTGATAAGAAGCCGCCCCACCAAAAAATTCATAGACTAAAATACACAATAAATAGAGAAAATTTCTAAAACCTATTGTGTGGACCCTAAATTTGAAAACAAAGCCCCGCAGATTGAACTGAGGCTATTAGAATTCATACCCAGGTCCAAACGGGCAGTTCTTTAAGGATATCACAAAAAATTGATTGAAAGCCATATCACTAAAATTTCATAGGCTAACACAAAAAAATTAGAAAAAAATCACTTAATTCTCATTGAGTGGCCCCTAAATACGTCAAAATGCTTTATGGATCAGGTCAAAGCTATTGGAACTCTTCCACAAGTCCTAACTGATGGTTTTGTAAATGTTTCATGGAAAAATTGATCGAAAGCCATTATATCAAAAATATTAATGGGCTAACACACATGAAAACCAGATAAATTTGTATAATTCCTCCCTTAAATATCAAAAAAATACTTTGCATATTGGGTCAAGGCCATCAAAATTCTTTCCTAGATTCTTACAGAAAGTTTTATAAAGGCTTCACGAAAAAATTGTTAGAAGCCATACCACCAAAGAATTCATGGGCTAAGACACATAACAAAAATAAATCTCCTAATACCCGATGATATTATCCTGGAAAAGAATTTCAGTAGCCATATAATAGTCCATAATGACACGGAGAATTCTAATAGCTTCAACTAACTTTGTAAGACTGTTTTTAGCATTTTAAGACCACTCAACAAGAATGAAGTATTAGATGGGTATTGACTTCTTTTCTTTGAAGTAACTCCATTCAATCAAGCTCATTAATCAATAATCTAGTGTACTAAACTCCCGCTATGCATAAGTTTCATAAAAGATCATACACAAGGATTTATGAAAAACAAATCTTATCAAGAGATTGTTTCCACAATTCGAATACGTTATCTTGAGAAATTATAATATCATAATATTTTTCAATTCATCCTAACTATTATCCTACTACAACAATTCTTACTTAGAAGTTATGTTGTGGCAATTTCCACCCATAATGTAATGGGTTTCCTACAACATTTTGTACATCAAAACTCATTGTCCATGCATAAGAAACAATTTCAACACAAAAAAACTAGAGCAGACATTGGGGCCGAAGTTAGTCAATCCTTTAAAATTTGGAAACTCTTCTCACACTGATTTGTTCGCACAAGCTTAGCTTTCTTTTGAGCCAGCTTGGTAAGTGGGGATGAAATGGAAGAAAATTCTTTCACAAACCTTCTATCGTAACTGGCTAGGGCCTACGAAACTCTTTATGTTAATAGGAGTCAATGGCCTTGGCCAATTTCTCACCACTTCCATCTTTTTATGATAAACTTTGATACCATCACGCGATACCACATGCCCAAGAAAGGAAACCTCATCTAGCCAAAACTCACATTTGCATAAAGCTTTTGCTCCCTTAGGGTTTGCAATACCACCCTCAAGTATTCAATATGCTCTTGCTCACCTCGGGAGTAAATAAGGATGTCATCAATGAACCCTTGACAGATATGTCAAGGTTGGGTTTAACAACCTATTCATAAGGTCAATAACAATACTGTTGCATTAGTGAGAGCAAACATCATCACTACAAACTCAAAGTGATCATTCCTAGTCCAAAATTTTGTCTTAGGAATGTAAATTGCAACGGTATTCATGATGTAAATTGCATATTTAGAGTTGAGTAATTTGAGCATGATTGAGTATGACGAGCATGATGCATTGAGTCACATATATTGCTACACATGAATATCTTGTTTGCATTATATAATGAGTAAATTGAGTAGGTCTTAATGACTGTTAAGTTTGAGTTGAGTTTGATTTCTTGCATTGATTGATTTAGATGATGAAAAATTGAGTTGAGTTGAGCATCGAGATTTGACTTAATTAATTGATCATTGAGCTTTGAGTTGATTGACTAAGTATTGAGGATTGAGTTGATTGATGAGTTGAGCATGATTTAGTCCTAGGAGAAGTATCAAGCATCGAGTGGGGAGAAAGTACATTTCTACTTTAACCTACAAAACTATGTTGCCAACGTAGGATAGTTATTACAGCTTGTCTAATGACTCTTGTCCTATAAGTGGACATTTACCTTGGATCAACGAGAGAGTTGATTGCCCTTTTCCGTGGCAAGTTAAGGGTGAGCATGACAATGATGCTAATTCATTGTGTATCACCTAATTAAAGGTGGTGGGATGAGGATGTTGGTTGAGAAAAAATCCCAAGCAACATTAATTGAGCATAATGTTCTAAAATTAGTCTATTCCTACTGAGCTTACTTTTAAAAGCATGATTCATCTAAAAGCAAGAGTTGTTGAGTCGAGGTGAGTGAGCGGAGCTTTACTTTTGTTGAGTTACTTTACATACCAGTATATTTTATGTACTGATATCTATTTAGGCCTGTATCATTTTATGATGTAGATAAAGATGATAGAAGGCTTCAGTATGTGCATCATTGAAGTCTAGATCAGTACATCTCTAAGTTGGTGAGCTCTCCTTGCACTCCAAAGAGGCAAATTTTATGTTCATACTTTTGAGTACTTCCTACTATTGATTTTTGGTGTCCATGGCCTATCATGGCACCATCTAGATTGACTTCATAGACCTTGAGTAAAGATTAATGAGTAATGATGTGTCAAAATTTATTTTCATTTATAAACTATGATACAACAGAGTTATGCACTTTATTTTCCTACTTGCATATGATGTCTCTACATTCTGAGTTCTTTCTTATGTTGTCGAGTTGATGTGACAATGAGACCAAGTGGTTCGTTTAGGGGCTAGTAATAGTCTCTGAGTGCTGGCCATGCCAAGGATACCCCTCCGGGGCATGATAGATATCAAGAAACTCATTAACAACGGGGACCGACTCAAGAGAAGGAACCTTAGAAGTGACATCTTTGACTCTTACTTAATGATAGATGCACCCCTTGGAAATCATTTTACAAGCTTTTAAGAAGGAAATGAATCGACCCCTACACGAAGAGTTACTAACTCCCACTCAAGAATTGGCTTATTTGGGAATTGGCACTTGACCCTATAGGTTCTACAATAAATGAAAGCATAGAAATCATGCAACTAATACATCCGAAGGATCATATCAAATGGAAAGCTCAACTAAGTCACAAGAGACCACTTTATGCAAGAAGGAGATGGGACAATTTTAATAGACTCTCTGAGCAACAATGGACTCTTCTATGGGGTTACTTACTTTGTAGGGCTCATGGAGGACTTCGGGACATGCATGAAATTTAGTGACAAGGAATAGGGTTACAAATGACAAATTTTCTCCTGAATCTAAAAGTGCATATGCATCAAAACCTAAAACTCTTAACATACTCGTGACAATGTTCGGATCCTCTTCAACCTCTTGGCGAACATGAAAAGCATAGAACTGGTTAGTCCTTTGGGCACCTTGGACTTGTCTTCTTTGGCCTTGGGGCATTGCACCACCACTTTTAACAATCTTTGGCATGGTGGTTAGGCTTCCTACATTTGAAGCAAGCATTGGACCCGGCTAGACATTCTCCCTTATGGTGTTTTCCCCATTTGGGGTAACTTGGGCTTTGGGGCTTAGGAGCAACCCCCTTGTCCTTAGTGATCCAGGGAGGAGGCATTTTGGTGGACCCTTGCGCACCTTGATTTTGGCCACCTTGAAACTTGTCACCACTATTGCTTTGGTGAGAATAGCTCCCACCATTAACTTGAGCCCTTTTGGACTCCCTTACCCTTTCTTGAAGCTTCTCCTCCTCAATTTTCTCTGCATAAGTCATCAAGTGAGAGATGTCTATCTCTTTAACTAACATACTGTCTTACATTCCTTGGAGACCAAATAGGAGATGGTTAAGATGAACTTGCTCATGCAAGCCCTCAGATCTGTAACCATAAGGGAAGTATACTTGAAAGCTTTGTGAACTTAAGGGAATACACCCTCACACTTTTGGTCCCTTGCTTAAGGTTGAGAAACTCTTGGACCTATGCCTCCCTAAGCTCATTTGGAAAGAATAGGTCAAAGAAAGTACATTTAAACTCTTCCCATCCAATAGAGCCCACTTCTGGTCCCCTTTCATTTGTCTATTACTCACACCAAATCTTAGCTACCCATTTGAGTTGGTAGGCCACCAACTCTGCTTTGTCCTTCGACGGAATGCCCATCACTGCAACTATGCAGTAAGCTTCTTCAATAAAATCAATCTAGTTCTCCTCTGTTTTAGAACCATGAAACTCCAAAGGGTTCATCTGCATGAAGTTACACACTCTAAAGGCCGGAGTAGACAATTGGGGAGGAAGGGCTATCTCCTAGTTCTCTTGGTTGTCTAATGCTTAGGCAAACAAAGTAAAGGCGGCTCAAAACTCTGCATGAGAGACTTCATCATTTTGTTGGAATGGAGGAACTTGTTGTTCGAGAGTACCTCTTTGATGTGGAACTCTCCTTAGCAGCATGATCTAGAATAAGAAGAAGATCATCATTATTTATAGGATACCTTAGCAAACTCTAAAGGCACGACATGAATGAGAAAGAAGGGAAGACTTTCCTAAACCATCTCATAGTATCTCACTCAAGATAGTGGTGCTCACAACCTCGAATAAAACTCTACTCAAGGGGGTATGCATGGACATCTGAGGAATATTTTGAAACCTCGTGCTTTGATGACCTGACCTAGCAGCCTAGTTGTCACACGGTGAATGAGATACCTGATGACACCTCATGCAAGTCATCTTAAGTATCTCAAGCATTCATAATCATAATCATATAAATATTTCAAAAGTCAAATAGGGAAGGGTCTATGGGCCTTTTTAAGACAATGACGCAATATTAAAAAAAACATGAAATACTAATATATTTTTGTTCGTAAAGCATACCGACTTAACATATCGATGGAGGGAATAAAAAATAGTTAATTTCCATCAAATAAAAAAGACTTCAACACTTAACAACAAAGAAAGTAAATACCTCAAAAGGGCTATAAATACATCATCTCAAAATAAAATATAATGTAGAATGGAAAATGGTAGAGTCCTGAACTAAGGGCTCACCACAAATAAAAGTGTTGTTCTTGAATGCTGAAAACTAGCTATGAGCCTGTGAAGGAGTGCCTATCTCTATGTCACGACTGGGGCCTAAGGCCTAGGAGTGACATGGCGAATAAGAACACGAGAGTTCACAAACAAGCCTCATAGCATCCATTCACACATCATCAGTTCGAAAGTGCATATGAAATAGTAAACATATAGTTCTAAGGGACGGGAAAGTAAGACTCATGATATGAGTATGTCATAGGGATAGAGATTAACATAAAACATAGCATATAAAGGCTAAGAGGCGGGTAAGTATGACTCACTTTATGGGGAAAGTGGAACTTAGGATCTTTCACATCATAACATGAATCCACATCATCATACTCATAATCAATCCATATTAACCATATCCAATAGCTAGCCATGATCATGATCTCCAAATACACACATAACATAAATATGTATAAGAGTTTATAAGATGTCCAATAATACCTCTAGTCATAAGATAGGAAGGGGGCCAAGACACGTCCTAGGCTCACCCTCAAAGTAAATAACCTAGACAAAAGCATCATAGGTAGAGGAATAGTAGTTTCTCCTTGGAAGATAGGACTTACCACAACAAGTATCTCAAAGCCAATCTAGCCGTTGAATGGTAGATGAAGATAGTCTCCAATCACTACATGGTTAGATCATGTAGGCAAAATATGCATTAGTATATTTGAATGTACTAAGTATGTGGGCATGTAATGTATATGAGACATTAAACTTGGATTCAATGTTAGATAAAAAGGACACATATATAAAAAGAATCATATAACAAGAAGGATAGTATATCAATATGCCATGAAATACATAATGCATGAATGCAAAAATACATCATATATAACGGTGATGGAACCATAACTGACATAAGACCAAGTGAGATATAACTTGGAACTCCGTCGTCTTCCCCACAATAGATAAAGAGGTGACCTACTTACCAAAGGTAGATCCATTAACATTCATCATCATCATCCACAAAAAGGCATAAACATAAGCCTGTGTTAGGCACATAGTTCAAGAGAAAGGAGTATGAACCCTTGGGGATAGCCCCTTCCTCCAATCTCATCGATGTTAGGTCATAATCCCATAAGAATACATAGACATATACGTGCTTGTAAATAAGGCATAAGACTTTAAAATTGTTAACAATTTATTTATGAGTCTTGATTATTATAAATTTCACTGCACAATGATTTGGGGTTTATGAATGTATGATTGTTTTAGCATGTTTGCATACTTAGGCTTAAAGGCCAAATCAGATTTCATAATCATACATACTTCATATTCATGCATACTTGGGCTAAAAAACCAAATCATATTTCATGTCATATTTTCATGCATAGGAATAGCTCCATTAAGTACAAAGATATGAGAAAAGAGCATGGACCCTTGGGGATAGCCCACCCTACCTATAACCTCAATTCTATGTTCCTTCATACATATATATTTGATGTAAAACACCTATCATTTTCTCAAAGAGCCATATCATAGAAATTTATGTGATCACATTACTATCATACCCATACTTCCATTGAAATCATGAACATCATCATAATAGGGACTTAGCCCACATCATAATCTTCATGAAAACCATAGTAATGTATGTATATGCCATGGATGAGATGAGAATAGCATGGGCAATAGAGATTCAATCTTAAATCAACAATACATTATGAAATTCAAGTGAAAACATAAATAAATCCACATTTAAATCATAATATAGATTACTCATGCTTAGATCAAACTTTAAAGGGGACATGTACATTTATATCTTTATAACTTCAATGCATTTCATCATATTCGGGCTTACATCACTTTAAAATCAACAATAAACTATAGCTCATACATCAATTGAATTAAATAAATAATAATCTTAAGAATCCACATTTAAAGTAAGCTAAATTTTATGAAAATAAGTGTAAAAGAGTTTAGGGTCTTCTTGGTTGAAAGGGGCCATGAACCAATCCCAAATACTTAAGTTCACCAAGAAGAAATAAGAAGAATTTGATGAAGAATGGAACCCTTCCTTGATTCCCAAGCTAAGTCTTCACTAGAGTCCTTAGAGGAGTTCTTAAGAGAGCTTGAATATAATTCTCAGTGTGAGAACGAATCTGAATAAGACAAGAAGAGTATAGGTCATTTGAATGTCTTACGATAGCATAGAAAGTCACAAAAGACCTTTAGGAGTAGCCATAATTATGAGAACGCCATTAATGAAATAGATAGAAAAATGTTGCCAGGGGTCCCATATGGAAGGTCCCATGGTTCGTACCAAGTCACATGGACCATGTGACTCCTTCCCTGATCCAACACTTAGAAAATATTTCTCTGGCAAAGGTCCAAGATGATTATTTAATACTTAAAAAAATTGCATGTCAACAACCATATGGAGGGCTTTATGGCCCATGAGACCATGTGGCCTCTTGTGAAGCTTTACTAAGAAATATTCTTCATTGACAAAATTCTAAGATGGTGATCCCATACTAAGGAAATTTTCACACCAACACCAATACATGAAATGACCCCAAAAAGTGCCAGGAATTGTAATTTTCATATATCTAAAAATTTCATTCATTATTTTAAAAATTAGAATTCATATTCTTATTCAGGGGAAAAAAATTGAGTGAAAAATGGGTCTAACCCAAATTTTAGAGAAATCGTATCAAAATTCAAAAATTGCAAAAATACGATTTAGGAGGGTCAACTTTAAAGGGACATATCTCTTAGCACACAAATAACTAGGTACCCCATCACCTATTACATTAAAGCTCTTTAAATTATCTTTCGAATGCACTTAGTTTCACCTGATTCCGAGTTGGAATGAAGAATGTATGCCCATTTTCATGGAACTCATTTGTGCAAATATGCATATTCTAGTGAGTAATCTGCATCGCGGACCAGTGTTATTTTGGTCCTACTTTTTTTTTTGACTTCAGTCCATGACTTTCATGTCTTGGGTCTAAGGGTTCCTATACTTGAAAATACCTATACTTAGCCTTATTGCACCCTTATATATCCAAAATATTCTCCAATACTCACCAAAACACTTAGCCAAATATTTACTCCCAAATTCAAGTCCTAAAATCCTCATCCGGATCTAAGGAATTCCTTCAAGCTTCAAGTCTCCATTAAAGTGTTCTTCAAGAAATTTTTCAAGGTCATTGCATGATTTTACACTAGCACTACACACCCTCCAAGTGTTTGATAAAATACCTTTTTAAGGATTTTTTAAGTTTTGATGATCTATTGGTTGAGTTATAATTCAAGTGACCCTTTGATGATTATGAGCTTTCTAACGATGTGTTTAAGTCATCAAAATGTTGATGATATTGTAGGGTCAGATTAATCCTCTTTTCTAAGATTATACCTCTTGAGAGTTGTTGATGTTTGATGATAATGAAAGAATAATGTTGATGATGATCTATTTTTATGATTGAAGTTAAGCTCATATATGAGGTCAATGATGTTAAGAGCTACTCGTGCCATATCTTTATGTTTATTGCAAGTCATTGAAGTATGATTATCTTATATATATTTCGTAGGATTAGACTTAGCACCAAGTGGACTAGAGGTGAGTTCCCAAGTCCTAGAACTATGTGCCACCATAGGTAAAGGGATTAGAGGCGACTCCCCAAATCTCTAAGAGACGAGTACCCTAAATATTAAGGCTTGAGGCGAGTACCCGAGTCTGGGCTTGAGGCGAGTACCTGAGTCTAGGCTTGAGGCAAGTACCCGAGTCCAAGAACTAGAGGTAAGTACCCGGTTCACAAAAGGATTAGTGGATCCACTTAGGCATTAAGAGGTTTACCTTGGCAAGTAACTTCCCCCTTTCTTCCGATGTAGGGTTGAAAGTAGGATTCTGAGTTGTAGCTCGCTTGGTCTTATGTTATGTCGGTTGAGGTCTCTTCCCACACTTATGTATTATGATCTACAAAAGTTGAATGAATTGTAAGTATGTTTTACTTCACGCATCATTTATACATGGCATATTGTTATTATGCTATTCATTGCTTATTATTATTATGCATTTTGATTATGATGTCTATCTCTTGTTGCATTGCTCTTGTTGCATTGCATCCCACATACTTAGTACATTCAAACATACTAACGCATACTCTATGCCTACATGATGTTACCATGTAAGAACCAGAGCTCCTATTAATTCTTCTCGTGGCTAGACAAATTGCTCAAGTTAGTCTTTGGTGAGTCCTCCATTCCGTGGAGAATAACTATTCTCTTATGTTATGTATTAAGACTCTCTTTCATTTATTTTATAATTATGACCATGAGGGTGACCCAGTTGCTTTGTCTTGGCTCCCGCTAAGTATCTATATTTAAAGGTATTGTTGGACAAGTTATATATTATGTTTGAGTTTTGACTCATCTTTGTTATTTAAGTATCAAACTCTCCTTTTCTCTTCCTTAGTCCCAAATCCCCTTGTTCATGTTTCTTATGAGCTTTGACTCCTCTATATTATTAAATTATTAAACTCTCTCTCTCTCCCTTGGACCTAATTCCCCTTGTTTATGTTTCTTATATTGTTTTATATTGCTTCTGCGATCAAGGATGTGTAATGATATGCTATGAGGCTTATTTAGGGTTCTTTCGGGTTCCCCATTCGCCGGTCACGTCTAGGCCCTAGTCTTAGGTCGTAACAAAGATGGTATCAAAGAACTAGGTTGATGGATCCTTAGAGTCCAACATACTGTGTTGAATAAAGTCTTATTCATGGTTATGTTGTGCACCATAACTATGAGTAGGAGGCTATGAGACATTTAGGAAAAGTTTCCCTTCTTTATGTTCTAAGTCGTGCTATAGAGTTGGAGTAAGTTTTCCCCTTAATGATTATTCTTTGTTATGCTAGATCATGCCTAACACAAGAGGAAGAAGATCCTACTCTCCCAAGGAACAACTGACTCATAATGGGTTCTGAGATACTCTCACCATGCTTGCATAAGTTGTGGCTAATCAAGCCAACCAAGGGACCCAAGCCCCTCATGCTTCTACTCTGGTATCTTGGGTGAGAGACTTCATGAGGATAAACCCGCCAGAATTCTATGTGACAAATGTGGATGAGGACCCATAGGAGTTTATTGATGAGGTCTACAAAATTTTGAATATCATGGGTGTTGGGTCGAATGAAAAGGCGAAGTTAGCAGCATACCAATTCAAAGGGATAGCCCAAATATGGTATGATCAATAGAAGGGGGAGAAGGGAAACGGTTATATGGTGCTTTGGGAAGAGTTCAAATGGGCTTTTCTTAATGGGTTTTTCCCTCTTGAGCTTACGGAAACTAAGTTGGTAGAGTTCTTGAACTTGAAACAAGGTGTTATGAGTGTGAGAGAGTATGCCCTCAAGTTTAATCAACTTATAAAGTATGCTCCACATTTGGTGGGCGATCCTAGATCTAGGATGAATGATTTTATGATGGGGGGTCTATGACTTGGTGAGTGAAGAATGCTGGTCCACCTTGCTAATAAATGACATGGACTTATTCCACTTGATGACTTATGTTGAGCAAATGAAGGAGAAAAAGTTGAGGAAGAGGAGAAGTGAGGGGTCCAAGAGGGCTCGATTTGAGGGTAGCTTCCAAGATCATGAGCCCAACCATGCTCCAAATGAGAGGATTATCAAGAGTAGAGTGGAAAGTCCCAAGAATTTAGGTGAAGGCATTGGTGGACAAGCTCCTCCTAGGTGCAAAAAGTGTAAAAAGTACCACCTAGGAGATTGCTTAGCCGAATCGGTGCGTGCTTTGGATGTGGTGAAATGGCTCAAAAGATGAGACATTCCCGTGTGTCCTCAAGAACTATAAGGATAGTCATCGACGTTCTCAACCATACCCCTCTAGGAGTCACTAGGCTTGGCATGGTGCTTCAAAGGTAAGTTGAAGGTTTTGATTTTGATAGATCAGAGTTTCATTATTTTTTTCTTTTCATTATTGTTTTGATTGCTTGTGGGCTTCTTGTTTGTCCCGAGTTGTGATGTGACTCATTGGATTTGATGTAGTGGATTTGATGTTATACTTTGGATGGAATAGTTGCATGAATGTTGTGTCTTCATGGATGGTAGGACTCGTAGAGTTAGATTCTGACTCCCTAATGAACCCGTCTTGAGTAGGAGGGTGTCAAATGGTAGCAAAAGAGAGGTAGGTCTATTCTTGCCTTTAGGTTCAATTAATCTCTAAGGGTTTCCCATTTTCTTATTGCATAGAAGTCTTGCCTTGTGATCTTGGTTGAACTTAGCTTGATGTGTTGGAGGTATTGGGGTAGCTTGGGCTACTTGCATAGCATGTTTCCAATGAGTGTGGAACCCGTAAAGTTGTAATATGATGGTTGAGT
>DF357487.1:44657-76015 GCA_000787875.1 Solanum virginianum | reverse complement strand
TATGATGGTTAAGGATGGTCAATCTATTTGGTCAACTACAATGGGTTAGTCACTTCTCTAAGGTTGATTTGAGGTTCGGGTTTTGTTCTCAAGTGTGGAGAAGGGTAGGTGATATCCCTAAGTGCCCTTTTAATCTAGGAATGATCATTTTGAATATTGATGGAGTTGTTTGGTTGGCTTATGCACCGGTAGTGTGTGCGGGTTTCTTGAATAGAGTCTTTAAACCCTATCGTGATATGTTTGTGGTGGTCTCTAGTGATGAGGTATTGATTTGTTTAGAGCGTGTGCATCATTTGGGGGTGTTACAAGTGACCCTACTTTGTTATGTTTGTGGTGGTCTCTAGTGATGAGGTATTGATTTGTTTAGAGCTTGTGAATCATTTTGGGGGTAGTGTTGCAAGCCTTAGGGAAATGAGAGGTTGTTTTGCTAAATATGATAGGTGTGCATTGTGGATAGCAAGAAGGTGGTTAGAATTCTTTAAGGATTATGAAATGAGTGTGCATTATTTTTCCCTAGTAAGGCTAATATTGCAATCGATGCTCTAGGTAGCCTAGCATGTTTTGTTGATAGTGGCAAGGAGGAGACTAGTGGGGTCCATTGATTGGTTAGATTAGAAGTTAGGTTGAGGGAAGTTGAGCATAGTGGTGTAGCATTCTTGATGGTTCCAAATCTACTTTGGTTAAGAGGTCTAAATTAAGCAAGGCCTTGATTTTGCCTTACTAGGGTTGGATGTTTTGTGTGGAAAGATGGTAGAGTGGAGGTAGTCTCCCAAGGGGGAGATGGTAGTTCATGGCAACATGTGGAATAGGTGTGGTTAAGGTTGACAAATGAGTTATGGTTGTGAGTCCTTATAGGATAAAGAGGGGAGTTGGTAAGGTTGCATAAGTTTGGGGATTGCTTATGGATAGGGGTTTAGTTAGTCCAGTTCTTCATGCTTCTAGGTTGATGGCATATTGGTGACTCTAGTGCTATAGCACTCTTTGAGATTGTGGGTGATGTGGAGGACAAGTTGGCTTAAGGCAAGGTCCCAGTGGGGGTGTTGGATGGATGAGTGGAGATGTTGATTAATGAGGATGTGGTGTTCATTAAGGCCCTCTTGTGGGGATCATCAAGTCAAAGGTGTCTCCTAGGAAGCCGAAGCGGTCTTATGGGAGCGATATTTGTACCTCATTCACTCTAATCAAGCCTAAGATAGCGACTTAGTCCTTCATGTGATTCCAAGTCCTATGTTTCAGCCCCTATGTCATTTATATGCATTCATGTTTATGTTGGCAAGTTTATGATGATTTTATACTTATGTTGAGATTTTGAAAATGGTGTTTTAAATGTAATGTGGTATTCTTGTTGGGGCTGATTTGTTTATGATCACTCTTGTCTTGTATGTTTCTTTTACATTCGGGGATGAATGTTTCCAAGGGGGAGATATTGAGACGACCCCAAAAAGTGCCTGAAAATGTGCCTCGGAAGTGCCCAGAATTGTAATTTCTATATATCTAAAAAGTTTGTTTGTTATTTTGAATATCCTACTTCATATTCTTGTTCAGGGGGAAAAATTTAGTGGGATATGTGTCTAACCCGAATTGTTGAGCTACCGTATTAAAATTCAAAAATTGTAAAACTGCGATTTAGGAGGGTCAACTTTAAAGGGGTATATCTCTTAGCATACAATGTACTGGGTAGCCCACTATCTATCAAATTAAAGCTCTTTGAATTATCTTTCCAGTGCACTTGGTTTCAACTCATTCTGAGTTTTGATGAAGAATTTATGTCTGTTTTTGTGGAAACTCATTTGTGCAGAGATGGAAATTCCAGTGAGTAATCTGCGTCATGGACAGAAATGCAAATTCCAGTGAGTAATCTGCATCACAGAGCAGTACTATTTTGGTCCTGTTTTTTTTTTTACTTCATCAGTGAGTAATCTGCGTCATGGACAGAAATGCAAATTCCAGTGAGTAATCTGCATCACAGAGCAGTACTATTTTGGTCCTGTTTTTTTTTTTTACTTCATTCCAAGACATTCAAGTCTTGAGCCTAAGGGTTCCCATACTTGAAAATACCTATACTTAGCCTTATTTCACCCTTATATCATCCTAAACAATCCCCAAATACTCACTCAAACACTAAGACTCATATTTCACCCAAAATTCGATTTACAAATGGGTCTTGCCTATTATGAAATTCACTGCACACTATGTTAAAGCTATATGAAATTATGACTGTTATCCTATGTTTTGAGCTATAAATCTTTGATCTATTGTATGCTTTGAGGAGGGGTTTTGATGTATGTTGCTTGAGGGTGTTGCAAGGTGTTGTTTGATGGTTTTACAATGGATTTTCTTGCATGATTTCATCTCTATATTTCATTGTTTTATACTAGCATTACACACCCTCTAACGGGTCATTTAGTTTGGGTAGAAGTTATAATGAGATTAGTTATGTTGGGATAAGTTATGATAGGAAAAGTTATGATGTAATTAGTTATGCTGAGAGTAGTTTTTATTGTGTGTTTGGTTTGACATTCAAGCTATTCTTTATGGTACAATTTCTAAGAATTAGATGTTTGTTTAGAAAAATACCCTCCACCTTATTTAGTTTATTTTTTAAATTTTCTTTGCAAGCTGTAGTTATTCATTGTTAAATTTAAATTTCCATCTTATTTAACGTATGTGTGTGCATTTTCATGATTGCGCCATTCGTTTTTAAAATTAAAGTTTCATCTTATTTAACTTAAAAAATAAAATTTTCATCTTATTTATCTTAAAAATAAAACTTCCATTTTAAGTTTACTAAAAGTAAAAAAAATATTATTAAAATAATTTACATTTTAATTGATACATAAAAAATAAACTTTGTGAGTAATAAACTATTTAATTGAAAAAACATAATTTAGTAGTGGAGTAAAATTTATAAGAGAAATCAAAATATACATAAACATAAGTATTAGCAAAATAAATTCAACTTATAATATATTCATAAATAGAAATTATATTTATAAAATATATTTTTTTAATGAAAAATATATAAAAACAATGATTAATTAAGGTTCCGAATATTATTAAAAATTATATATGTTAGTATACATAAATATAAAAGTAGTGCAGAAAAGAGACTTTGAGAGGTGTATTGTTGTTATTTCACACACTTTATCCCAGGATAAGTTATCTTGGGATTATTATTCCACTCCCAAGAAGGGATAATTTATTCCGGGATTAATTGTTAATCCTAGGATAAGTTATCCCAGTCAGTACAACCAAAAAAACAATTAAAGACCACTAAAAATTTATCCCAGGATTAGCCTCTCCTATCCATCACACCAAATGACCCCTAAGTGTTTGATATAATGCCCGATGGTTTCTTGAGGGATTGAAGGTCCAAAGCATGAGATATGATATGATTGACTATATGACAATGAAATGAGCTTATGTATATGATAAATTATATATAAAATATTGCATTAGACCATGCCCAATCCCGGGGGACTAAGAACCCGAATAACCTTCATGGGGGTTTGTACTCATCAGCCTAGTGAAGGGTTTGTACTTCTCCACCTAATGATGGGGCAACATCATCACTAACCTAGATGGGGGTTTGTACTCATCAACCTAGTGAAGGGTTTGTACTTCTCCACCTAATGATGGGGCAACATCATCACTAACCTAGATGGGGGTTTGTACTCATCAACCTAGTGAAGGGTTTGTACTTCTCCATTGGCGTGATGGGGTGGCATCGTCATTAACCTAGTGAGGGGTTTGTACCTCACCACCTAAGTGATGGGGCGACATCATCACCAACCTAGTGAAGGGTTTGTACTTCTCCATTGGCGTGATGGGGTGGCATCGTCATTAACCTAGTGAGGGGTTTGTACCTCACCACCTAAGTGATGGGGCGACATCATCACCAACCTAGTGAAGGGTTTATACTTCTCTACCTAGTGATGGGGCGGCATCATCACTAACCTAGACGGGGGTTTGTACTGATAAAACCTAGTGAAAGGTTTGTACTTCTCTATCAGGGTGATAGGGCGACATCATCACCAACCTAGTGAGGGGATTGTACCTCAGCACCTAGGTGATAGGGCGGCATCATCACCAACCTACGAAGGGGGTTTGCACTTTGAAAATCTAGCTTGGTCTCTTCTACACATATGATATCCTATATGAGCATGAGTTACTCAAACATGTTTTACTTACGCATTGATCATACATGTCATGTTATATTATGCCTATTGCCTATTGTTATGCATTTTGATTATGATACCTATCTCTTGTTGCATTGCATCCTACACACTTAGTACATTCGAATGTACTAATGCATAATCTTGCCTACATGATATCGCCATGTAGGAATTGAAGCCCAAGTTGATCATTCTCCCCCTTCACGTGGCTAGTTCGATTCTACTCAAGTTAGTTGGTGAGTCTAATATCACCATGTAGGGATCAAAGCCCAAGTTGATCATCATTCTTCTCCACATGGCTAGTTCAGTACTAGTAAAGCTAGTTGGTGAGTCTTCCACTTCGGGGACCTTAGTATATGTTTCTCTTATTATGTATTGAGACACTCTTCTTTATTTTCTATTTTGACTATGAGGGTGAGCCCGGTTGTTCTGTCTGTGCCCCCACTCTTATCTCTATAGTAGAGGTGTTGTTGGACATATTATGTATCCATGATATGAGCCTTTAACTCTTTGTCTCTTTGTTATGATGCTCTGCAAGTTTACCCCTTAGTCCATTGCCCCTACTTCTACTCTTTCTTTCATTTAAATGCTTCCATGACCAATGATGTGTAATGATAAGTGAAGAGTCTTGTTTGGGGACCTTTCGCGCTCCCCATTCACCGTGTCACGTCCAAGCCCTATTTTGGATCATGATAGGGAACATTTATTAGCAATATGGCATGCATGATCAATTCTTAAAGTAAAACATGTTTTGTATATATATATATAAGTGTGGGAAGAAACCTCAACCAACATAAACCATGTAAGCTAGTCCATGGAGTCTCGATGTCATACAGCGGGAGAAAGGGGAAATCACTTGCCAGGGTGAACTTCAGATGCCTATATGGATCCACTAAGCCTATGTGAATCGGGTACTCGCCTCATGTTCTAGGACTTGGGTACTCACCTCAAGCCATTCATATTTAGGGTACTTACCTCTTAGGGAGTTGGGTACTTGCCTCTAATCCCTTCGCCTACGGTAGCACGTAGGTTTGGGACTTGGGTACTCGCTTCTAGCCCACTCGGTGCTAAGTGTAATCTTATGGAATACTTAAAATAATTATAGCTTTAGTGACTTGTAAGAAACATGAAAGACATGACACTAGTAGCTCTAAACATCATTGACCTCAAACGAAGAGCATAACTTCAAAGATAAGAATGGATCATTATCAACATTACTCTTGCATTAACAAAAACATCAAAGGCTCACAAGAGGTAAAATCTTTGAGAAAAGAGCCTAATCCGACTTTACAACATCATTAACATTTTCATGAATTAAAAACATCTTTAGGAAGCCCAAGATCATAATAAAATCACTTGACTCATAAATCAACCAATAGATAATCAAAACTTTAAGAATCTTTAAAAAGATATTTTATCAAACACTTGGCGTATGTGCAATGCTAGTACAAAATCACGCAATTCAAGAGTGAAATCATGCAAGAAAATTCAATGTAAAAACACCCACCAACACTTGATAATATCCTCAAGTATGATACATCAAAATCCTTCATCAAATCACATAATGGATCTTAGATTCATAGCTCAAAAAATGCTTAAAAAATCCCAAGATTATGAAACCCTAACATAGTTTATAGTCAAAATTCATAATAAGTAATACCCATAAGTAAATAACTTGAAAACATGCAATTTATGCAAAAAGGAAGGTAATGAACTATGGGTGAAAGGACCTAATGGTTGAAAACCATATACCTTAGACCTTGGGTTTCTTGAAATTGAGTTGGGAAAGTATGGATGCTTGTAATGGGGACTTGAAATCCAAAACTTGTTTTTGAGTTTCCTCGAATTTGTATTGGGGTCTTGGTAGAGGCTTTTGATAGGATTTGAGATTCTATTCAAGTTGAGAGTGATGACTTTGATCCTTTGGAATAGGGTTTAGGTCTTTTGGGGAGGTTAAGACTACATTGGAAGTCTAAAAAGGTCATTAGAGTAGATTAAATTCACAAAAATACCATCAATGAACGAATGGAAAAATTGGCAATGTGATGCCCCGTTGAAGGTCCACGGGTCGTGTGGCACTCAATGGGTCATGTGGAGTGCCCGTAAGATGAGACTTGGTGAAAAATTGGATGTTGGGAACACATACAAAAATTAACGTCATCATCACTTTGATAGGAGACCTCACGGGCCATGTGGTGCTACACGGTCCGTGTAGTGGTCCGTTGAACAACACTTGGTGAGGAAATTTTTACCAAGCAACCTTACTCCCAAGGAAATAACTCGTCAGACCGGCCACGACCCACCAAGGCCCCACTACACATGATGTTCCCCGTGTGGTTTCACAGAATGGGAGGGTCTCACGAAAACGGTCATAACTCCTTCATCCACACTCAAAATGAGGTGAAATGAAATGCGTCAGAAAGATACCTCAAAGGGCTTTCATTTGACATGTCATGGGTCATCCAGTTCTAAGTGTGTTAAAAGTTATACTCATTTAAAGTTGACCTTGGCACAAACCAACACCCAAAACTTAATTCGTAAGGAAGTCTCAAACTCGTCTAAGTATTAGAAGTCTCTCAGGACCCTAATACACTCCCAACCTAACCAAAAAAGGCTTGAAACATGGATACATATGAGCATGGAGTTACGGGGTGTCACAATATCTCCCCCTTGGGAACATTCATCCCTGAATATGGGAGGACAAGTCTTGAAAGGCTAGATTTAGAATGTGAAACTTCCAACCATGGGATTCAATGCATAACTTATTATTTAAAATTCATGAAGTAGTTAAAGCTCATGCCAAAATGTGTTTAAATCATTTCGAACATCACATATATCATTTTAATGCACATGTGAGCATATCATGCCATGAGACTTAAGAATTGGAAGGATTAGGACCGCTTGGGAAAAGAAAGAACCTAATGCCTTAGGCTTAGGAAGATTGGAAAAAGATAGGGATGTCGTAATGTTTGCCTCAGCTTTCTCATATAGCACTTTCAACTTGCTGATTCCTCCCAAGGACTTGATGGAAGCTATATCTTTGTTTCACCCAACTTCCTTACTTGACCATCCAAAATTTTCACCGGGCCCTATTTATAAGTCAAATTGTCCCTCATCACATTCACAACGTTCAAAGTCACCATAGCACTTTGGTCATCATACACCACCTTAACATAGACACATGGAAAAACTGGAGGAGCTTTATTTATATCCATGGGCAGCTCCAATCCTTATGCAACCTTATCAATTCCTCCTCCAAACCTTACAAGGACCTACAAACTTTAACCCAATTTTCAACTTTGTTCATACATAGTCCCCTTGGCACCATAAACCACCATCTCCCCCATGGGAGACAACCTTCGTTCTACCATCCTTCACCCAAAACCTCCAACTCTATCAAGGTGGAATCAAGGCCTTACTTAAACTAGACAACTTTCAACCCAAGAAGATTTGGGACCATTAGAACTATTACACCACCATTCTCAACTTCACCCCAACCTCATTCCTAACATAGTCAACCGGTGAACTTCTCCAACCACCCCTTTTTGTCACCCCAAAGATTCCTACCTTCCATAATTAGCAAGCAACCTCACATTCATCAAAACTCACAATATCACCCTCAAATGATCCACAAGCTCTCCCTCACCTACGGCAACAAACCAACATATTATCACCAAGGGCTACGGCAAAATAACAAGGTAGGGATTAAAGATCCCATACAAGAGACCTATAGACATAGGCGGTGCACTAACCAAACCAAAAGACTCTACCCCAAATTCAAAATATCGGGAAGGACATCAATGACTCATCTACCACCATGATTGACTCTATAAGAAGGGCTTTAGGCTCAATACCCCTACTCTTACAAGATGATAAATGCAACCCTTAGTGATCGATTGGATCTTGAAACAAGAAATGGGCCTACATTTTTTTCTACCACTTGACAATCTCCAACTCAAAAATGGGTTCATTAGGGAATTGGAATCTAACTCTACAGGTGCTATAATTAAAGGAGACATAATATGCTTAGAACTAGTCCATCCCAAGTATGACATCAAAATCCACCACATTAAAAAGTCACAAAACAAGACATAATGCAATATGAACACGAAAAAATACCTATGAACCTTCTAGCAACAATAGACTCAACAAATGGGAGGGGAATAGAAACTAAAGGTTCACATAATAGCTCGAGACACACAAGAAGCCCACAAGCAACCAAAAAGGAATAATGAAAGGAATAGTGGAACCTAGATCCATCAAAATCAAAACCTTTAACTTACCTACGAAGTACCATGCCAAGCCTAGTGGCTCCTAAAGGGGTATGGTTGAGAACGTCGATGACTATCCTTATGATCTTTAGGGATACACAGATGATGTCTCAACTTATGATCCATTCCATCAAACCCAAAACATTCACCCGAAGCAGTTAAACAATTCGATAGCACTTTCCACACTTGTTGCATGTAGTGGTAGCTTGTCTACTAACTACTTCGCCTTGATACTTGGGGCTAGCCACCCCATCATTGGCAACCCTCTTGTTTGGAGTATTGTCGGACTCTTGATCTTAGAAGCTACCATCAACTCGAGCCCTCTTGGATCCCTCACTGCTCCTTTTTCTAAGCTTCTCTCCTTCAAGTTGTTCGGCATAGGTCATGAGGCAGGACAAATCCATATTAATTATCAATATAGCGTCACGAGACACTCCTCATTCACCAAATCAGATACATCTATCACAAACTTATTCATTCTAGACCTTGGGTCGTCAACCAATTGTGAAGCATATTTAGAGAGTTGGTTGAATTTGAGGGCATACTCCCTCATACTCATCGACCCCTGCTTCAAATTTATGAATTCTATCATCTTGGCCTCCATTAGCTCAAGAGGGAAAAACTGGTTGAGAAATGCCGCCTTGAACACTTCCTAAAGGATAACATTTTTGTTCCCCTTCTTCTTTTTCCATTGGGTAAATAATATTAGAGTCACCCCCTTGAGTTGTTAGGCTGCCAACTCCACATTTTCCATCCTTCACCAACCCCCATGGAAGACAACCTTCGCTCTACCATCCTTCACCCAAAACCTCCAACTCTATCATGGTGAAATCAAGGCCTTGCTTAGACTAGACCCCTTTCAACCCAAGAAGATTTAGGACCATCAAAACCACTACACCATCATTCTTACCTTAACCCAACCTCATTCCTAACATAGTCAACTGGTGAACTTCTCGAAGCACCCCTTTTGTCACCCCAAAGATTCCTACCTTCCATAATTAGCAAGCAACCTCACATTCATCAAAATTCACAATATCACCCTCGAATGATCCACAAGCACTCCCTCATCTCCAGTAATAAACCAACATATTATCACCAAGGGCCACTATAAAATAACAAGGTATGGATTGAAGATCCTATACAAGAGACCTATAGACATAGCCGGTGCACTAGCCAAACCAAAAGACTCTACCCCAAATTCAAAATATTGGTAAGGACATCAAGGACTCATCTACCACCGTGATCGACTCTATAAGAAGGGCTTTAGACTCAACACCCCTACTCTTACAAGATGATAAATGCAACCCTTAGAGATCGATTAGATCTTAAAACAAGAAATGAGCCTACCTCTTTTGCTAGCACTTGACAATCGCCAACTCAAAAATTGGTTCATTAGGGAATTAGAAACTAACTCTATAGGTCCTACAATCAAAGCAGACATAATAGGCATACAACTAGTCCATCCCAAGTATGACATCAAAATCCACCACATCAAAAAGTCACAAAGCAAGACATAAATAAAATATAAACACGGAACAATACCTATGAACCTTCTAGCAATAATAGACTTAACAAAGGGGTGAGTAGACCCTAAAGGTTCATATAATAGTTTGAGACACACAAGTAGCCCAAAAGCAACCAAAAAGGAATAATGAAAGAAATAGTGGAACTAGTATCCATCAAAATCAAAACCTTCAACTTACCTATAAAGTGCCAAGCCAAGCCTAGTGGCTCCTAGAGGGGTATGGTTGAGAATGTCAATGACTATCCTTATGATCTTTAGGGACCCACAGAGAATGTCTCAACTTATGGTCCATTCCACCACACCCAAAACACGTACCCCAACCAGCTAAATAATTCCCTAAATGACACTTTTCACACTTGTTGGATGTAGTAGTAGCTTGTCCACGAACACCTTTGCCTTGATACTTGGGGCTAGCCACCCCATCAATGGCAACCCTCTTGTTTGGAGTATCGTCAGACTTTTGATCATAGAAGTTACCATTAACTCGAGCCCTCTTGGATCCCTCACTTCTACTTTTTCTAAGCTTGTCCCCCTCAAGTTGTTCGGCATAGGTCACAAGGCGGCACAAATCCATATTGCTTATCATCATAGCGACAGAACACTCCTCATTTACCAAATCAGATACACCTATCACAAACTTGTTCATTTTAGACCTCGGTTCGTTGACCAATTGTGGAGCATATTTAGAGAGTTCGTTGAACTTGAGGGCATACTCCCTCACTCTCATCGACCCTTACTTCAAATTTATGAATTCCATCATCTTGGCCTCCCTTAGCTCAAAAAAGGAAAAATTGGTTGAGAAATACCGCCTTGAACTCTTCCCAAAAGATGACATTGTTGTTCCCCTTCTCCTCTTTCCATTGGGTAAACCATATTTGAGTCACCCCCTTGAGTTGGTGAGGCCACCAACTCCGCCTTTTCCTCCAAAATCACCCCCATAATAGACAACACTTTGTACACCTTATCAATAAATTCTTAAGGGTCCTCATCCATCTTAGACCCATAGAACTCCGGCGCGTTCATCCTAGTAAAGTCTCTCACCCTTAAAGCCCATGAAGTAGCATGAGCTTAGGCCCCTTGGTTAATTTGATTAGTCATAACATAAGCTAACATGGTAAGAGCATCCCAAAATTCTTCATAAACCACTCCTCCATCTTGAGGAGCGAGAGGAGCTGGTTGCTCCTCGGGTATATGAGCTTTTCTTCCTTATGGAATTAGCATGATCTAGAATAGCAAAGAACATTCATTAGGGAAAAACCTTACCTTAACTTCTAGACATATACCATGAAAAAGGGAAACATTTCCTAAAATGCCTCATAGCCTTTTACTCATAGTCATGGTGCACAACATAACTATGAATAAGGCTCTAATCAACGCGTTATGTTGGATACCGAGGACCATTAACAACCTAGTGCTCTGATACCAAGTTTGTCACAACCCAAACTAGGGCCTAGACGTGACACTGCGAATTAAAAACTCGAAGGAACCCCAAACAAGCCTCTTAGTATATCATACACACATCCTTGGTCGCGAAAACAAGATAATCAACAAAACAAATATAAATTAAGGGGAAATTAAAGCTTTAATAGTCATAAAATATTTTAAGAGTCAACCTCATAGCATAAGTACATTACTTGTTCCAACAACACCTCTAACATAGATTTGAGCAGGGGCCAAGACACTTTCCGGGCTCACCCTCTTAATATCGAGAGTTCAACATAAGGAAAAAAGATAAAATAATAAGAGTAGCATAGCACATGTCCCCAAACTTGGGGACTTACGAAAGCTTATCTTTTGAAATGCAATCTAGCCACGTGGAAGATGATCAATAGATGCTCCGGTCCCGACATGGTATCATCATGTATGCATTAAGTATGCATTAGTATGTTTGAATGCACTAAGTATGTAGGATGCAATGCAACAAGAGATAGGTAAAATAATCAAAATATATATACAAAGGCAATGGGTAAGTATATTAGCAATATGGCATGCCTGATCAATTCTTAAAGTAAAACATGTTTTGCAATTTATTCATCTTACATAGAACATAATATATGTATAAGTGTGGGAAGAAACCTCAATCGACATAAACCATGTGAGCTATTCTATGAAGTCTCGATGTTTACCATACACCAGAAGAAAAGGGGAAATCACTTACCAGGGTGAACTTCAGATGCCTATATGGATCCACTAAGCCTTATATAAAGCGGGTACTCGGCTCTAGTTCTTGGACTTGGGTACTCACCTCAAGCCATTCATATTTAGGGTACTCGCCTCTTAGGGATTTTAGTACTCACCTCTAATCCTGTCACCTATGGTGGCACGTAGTTTTGGGACATGGGTACTCGCCTCTAGCCCGCTCAGTGCTAAGTTTACTCCTACCGAATACTTAAAATAATAATAACTTTAATGACTTGTAAGAAATATGAAAGACATAACACGAGTAGCTCTTAACATCATTGACCACAAAAGGAGATCCTAACTTCAAAGATAAGAATAGATCATTATCAACATTATCCTTGCATTAACAAAAACATCAAAGGCTCACAAGAGGTAGAATCTTTGAGGAAAGAGCCTAATCTGACTTTACAACATCATCAACATTTTCATGAATTAAATACATTTTTGGGAAGCCCAAAATCATATAAAATCACTTAACTTATAAATCAACCAATAGATCATCAACACTTTAAGAATCCTTGAAAAGACATTTTATCAAACACTTGGCGGTGTGCAATACTAGTATAAAATCATGCAATTCAAGAGTGAAATCATGCAAGAAAATTCAATGTAAAACAATCCACCAACACTTGGTAATACCCTCAAGCATGATACATTGAAACCCTTCATCAAATTACATAATCGATCTTAGATTCATAGCTCAAACATGCTTAAAAAATCCTAAGTTTATGAAAGCCCAACACAGTTTATAGTCAAAATTCATAATAAGTAATACCCATAAGTAAGAAACTTTGAAATATGCAATTTATGTAAAAAAGAAGGTTAGGTACCATGGGTGAAAGGACCCAATGGTTGAAACCCACATACCATAGACCTTGAGTTTCATGAAATTGAGTTGGGAAGGAATGGAAGCTTGGAATGGGGCCTTGAATTCCAAAACTTGTTCTTAAGTTTCCTTGAAATTGTATTGGGGTCTTGGTAGAGGCTTTTGAGAGGATTTGAGAGTTTATTCAAGTTGAGAGTGATGACTTTGATACTTTAGAATAATGTTAAGGTCTTTTTGGGAGATTAAGATAGCATTGGACGTCTAAAAAGGTCATTAGAGTAGATTAAATTCATGAAATTGCCATTAATGAATGAATGAAAAAATTGGCAAAGTGATACACCACTAAAGGTCCCATGGGTCATGTGGATTGCCCATGAGATGAGACTTGGTAAAAAATTGAAAGTTAGGAACACTTAGAAAAATTAACGTCATCGTCACTTTGACGGGACCTTATGGATCGTGTGGTGTTACACGGTCCATGTAGTGCTCCGTTGAACTACACGTGGTTAGAAAATTGTTGCAAAACCACCGTACGCCTAGGACCATGACTTGACAGACCTTCCACGGCCCGTCCAAGGACCCACTGCCCGTCAAGTTGCCTGTGTGGTCTCACTGCACGGGAAGGTCTCATGAACACGGTCATAACTCCTTCATCTGAACTCGAAATAAGGTGAAACCAAGTGTGTTGGAAAGCTAACTCAAAGACCTTCCATTTGACATGGCGTTGGTCATCCAGTTCCAAATTTTCTAAAAGTTAAGCTCATTTAAAGTTTACCTTGGCACAAACCAATACAAAAACTCAATTCGTACGGAAGTCTCAAACTCTTCTAAGTACTAGAAGTCTTTCACGACCCTAATACACTCCCAACTTAACCAAAGGAGGCTTGAAACATGGATACATAAGTTCATTGAGTTATGAGGTGTCATAAAAGTTCATGATAAAGCATAGCTTCATGGCTCAAAACATGCATAGACCCAACATATATAATCAAGTTGTGGTATAAGCTTCAAATAGATAGTCATGCATAATTTATAAATATTTCATAAAACCCCAACATAATTTATGTTCATAATTCATAATAAAAGATACTCATAGGTAATACATCTTGAAAATATGCAGTTTGCATGAAAAGGGAAGGTTGGAATCCATGGATAAAAGGACCCAATGGATGAAACCCACAAACCTTAAATCTTGAATTCTTTGAGGTGAACTTGAACTATTCTTAGAGCTTGAAATGAATCCTTGAGTTCTAATGTTGATCTTGAGATCCTTAGATTTGAATTTGAGAATTGATAAACTCTTAAAGGGGTTTGAAAGAGGGTTTTGTGAGTTATAGAGTTGGAAAATGGTTAAGTATGGGTGATTTCACGCTTAAGTGGTCATGGGGCTATGACCCCAATGCCCTTGGGCGCACAAGAAAAACTAAGGAAACTAATACAGTGTCCAGTTTGTGACGCGAATAAAATGAGAAGGGGAAAAATATACTACTTCGTGCCTCTGGCACGTCTCGGCCAAGGTGCGGATGCTCTCTGTAAATCAGAAATTAGTGAAAATTATTTTTTGCTATGGGTACTTTAAAATCTCAGTTATATCCATTTCCCACTCAATTTTTCCCTCTTATCAAGAATATAAAATTGGATTTTCGATATCACACATGGATTTTGAGAGACATGGAAATTATGATCAATGGTATTCCGAAGCATATTTTTGGGGCGTTTCAATATCTCTCCCTTGGGAACATTCATCCCCGAATGTCAAAGAAACATGCATAAGAGGAGTAATCATGAAGATTTTAGCCTAGCATGAATGCAACAAATGCATTTAGACATCACTTTCAAAATCTTAACATGAATGTCAAAAATCACCATAAACTTGTTAACATAAACATAATGTTAAGACTTTAGACTTTAAATCATATAGGGGACTTAAATTAGTACATTTGGCTTGAGTAAAGTGGAAGAGATATGGGTATTGCTTTCTCATGTCTGCCTCGGCTTCCCATGCGGCACTTCCAACTATTCCTCCAAAGGACCTTGACGAAAGCTACATCTTTGTTTCTCCACCTCTTCACTTGTCTATCCAAAATCTCCACCAGGACCTCTTCATAGGTTATATTATCATCTACAACACCCAAAACATCCAAGGGCACTAAAGCACTTGGATCACCTACACACTTTCTCAACATAGACACATAGAAGACTAGATGAACCATATTCATCTCCATAGGTAACTCCAACTCTTATGCAACCTTACCCACTATCTTCAAAACTTTATAAGGACCTAAAAACCATGGGCTCAATTTCACCTTCTTATCAAACCGAACCACACCCTTCATGGGTGAGACTTTTAATTAAACCAATCACCAACCCTAAACTCAAGATTTCTTCTCCTTACCTCAGAGTAGGACCTTTGTCTACTTTGGGCTATTTTCAATCTCTCCCTTATCAACTTCACCTTCTCCAAGGCCTCCATGACTATCTCCCCCTTGGGAGAAAACCTCCACTTTACCATCTTTCACCAAGGTATTGAACTCTAACAATGCGGGGTCAAGATCTTGTTTTGACTTTACGTCCTCAATCAAAGAAGATTTAGAACGATTAACAACCACTACACCACCATTTTTAACTTCATCGAACCTAAACCCCCAATCTAGACAACTAATGAACTTCTCTAGCTACCTATTTGCCACCATAATCAATATGAGCTAGACTACTAATGGACACTCTACTTAGAGCGTCGGCCACAACATTAACTTTGCCAAGATGATAATGCACACTCATGTTATAATCTTTAAGGAGCTCTAACCACCTTCTTTGTCCCAAGTGAAGATATTTGGGTGAACACATATTGGAGACTCTTGTTGTCAGTAAACACATCAACATGATCCCCATACGAGTAGTGATGCCAAATCTTCAAAGCAAACACCAAGGCCGCCAATTCAAGATCATGGGTAGGATAATTCTTCTCATGCACCTTAAGTTGTCTAGAGGTATATGTTATCACCTTGCCATTTTGCATCAAAATGCACCCCAAACCAATTCTTGAGGCATCAAAATATACCACAAACCTTTCAACCCTTCTGGTAGAGCCAAGATAAGAGCAGAGAGAAGCTTATCTTTCAAGGTTTGAAAAATCTTTTCACATTCATCGGTCTATGGAAATTTTGCCTTCTTTCAGGTCAACTTTATCATAGGAGAGACAATAGAAGAAAAACCATTCACAAACCTGTGATAGTAACCCGTTAAATCCATGTAACTCCTAATATCCGATAGAGTCAAGGGTCTAGGCCAATTTCTAATCACCTCCGTCTTCTTAGGATCCACCTTAGTGCCATCACCCAACACCACATGCCCTAGAAAAGAAACCTCTTTCAACCAAAATTCAAAATTTTCATATTTAGCAAACAACCTCTCATCTCTGAAGATTTGCAACACCACCCTCAAGTCATTCACATGTTCTTCCTCATTTCGAGAATGATTAAATATATTATCAATAAAGACCACCACAAACATGTCAAGGTAGGGTTTAAAGACTCTGTTCATGAGATCCATAAATATAGCAGGTGCATTAATCAACCCAAAGGAAATAACCACAAACTCAAAGTGCCCATACCTAGTCCGAAAAGCCTTCTTGGGCACACTCACTCACCTTTACTTAGTGGTATCCTAAGATCTATCTTAGAAAAGTGACTAGCCCCTTATAGTTGATCAAAAAGGTCATAAATCCTTGGTAGAGGGTACTTGTTCTTTATGGTAACCCTATTAAGTTGCTGACAATGAATGCACATTCTAAGAGAACCATCCTTTTTCTTCACAAATAACACTGGTGGACCCCTAGGTCACTTACTAGGCCTTATGAAACCCTTCTCCAACAAATCTCTCAAATGATCCTTTAAATCCTTCAATTCTGCCAGGGCCATATAGTAAGGGGGAATGAAAATAGGTTGAGTATCGGGAATGAGGTCAATACCAAAGTTTATTTCCCTTTCAGGAGGAACATCGGAAAGCTCATTGGGAAACACAAAAGAAACTCATTAACCACTGAAACTGACTTAATAGGAATGACTTTCAACTCAACATCCCTAACCCTCAAAAGATGATAAAGACAGGCCTTAGAAATCAACTTTTGGGCTTTAAGACAAGAAATGAATCTACCTTTGACTACTACATCACGACTTTCCCACTTAAAGATGGGCTCATTAGGGAATTGGAATTTAATCCTATAGGTTCTACAATGATTCAAAGCATAATATACCTACAACCAATCCATCCCAAGAATGACATCAAAATCTACCATATGTAATTCACCAAAATCATAAGGCAAGACTTTATGCAATATGGAAATAAGAGAATTTCTATAGACTTCTTTAGCAACAATAGACTCACCAATGGGGGTTGACACTTCATACGATTCACACAACAATTTGGGGCTCACATAAAGCTTTTGGCAACAAAAGGAGTAATGAAAGAAAGAGTAGCACTCGAATCTATCAATGCATACACATTAAAATTAACAACTTTAACATACTGATGACGACATCGGGCACCTTATCTACCCCTTTCCTTCCATAAAGTGCATAGATTCTCTGTTGCCATGGACACCCCCTTATTGGTCTCCTTTTGCCCTTGGACTCGCACTAGCTCCTTGGACTTGTAGACGACTATCTCTACTATTGTTTTGCACATGAGGAAAATCAATAACCTTGTGACTCATTTCACCACAATGAAAATAAACATTAGAAATTTTCAAACACGGACCGCTATGGTTACTTCCACACTTTTGGCACTTGGGGTGAGCCATCCAACTATTACCACCTTGGAATCTTGGATTATCATTAGCAAATCTCTTATAAGGAGCATTAGAAGACCCTTTACCTTAGGACTTGTGGCCTTGAGGAAACCAGCCAACCTTGGGACCTTGAAAACCACCTTCAAAATGAGCCTTCTTAGACTCACCACTTAGTCTTTTTCTAAGCTTTTCCCCTCTAGTTTTTTGGCATATGTCATGAGACGGGACCGATCCATATCACTCACTAGTATGGTGGTATAAAACTCCTCATTAACCAAGTTAGACACTCCCAACATAAACTTATTCATTCTAGCTCTAGGTTCAACCACCAAATATGGAGCATACTTGGAGAGCTTGTTGAACATGAGGGCATACTCCCTCATACTCATAGAACCTTGATTAAGGTTCATAAACTCTATCATGTTAGCCTCCCTTAGCTCGATAAGAAAGAACCAGCTGAGGAATGTAGCTTTGAACTCCTCCCAAGGTATAACATCATTATCTCTTCTCTCCAATTTCCATTGGGTGAACCAAATTTAGGCCACACCTTTGAGTTAGTAGGCCACTAACTTTGCTTTCTCTTTCAAATTGACTTCCATGAAAGATAGCATTTTATAGACCTCATCGATGAACTCTTAGGGATCCTCTTCTGGCTTGGATCCATAGAACTCCAGTGGGTTAATTCTTGTGAAATCCCTCACCCTAGAGGCCGAAGTGGGAGCATGAGGGTCTTGGGCCCCTTGGTTCATTTGGTTGGTCATAGCACAGGCTAAATTTATGATAGCATCTCAAAACACTTCTTAGGATACCTCTCCATCTTAAGGAGCTTGAGAAGTGGGAGGGGCCGATTGGTCCTTGGGAGTATGGTCTCTCCTTAGTGTTCTCCTTGGAATCGACATGATCAGAAGAAACAAGAGTATTCGCTAGGGAAAATGCCTTATAGTTACACTTAAAGCGTGATTAGACCATGAAGAAGTGAAATAGTTTCTAAAACGCCTCATAGCCTCCCATTCATAGTTGTGGTGCACTTCATAACTATGAATAAGACTCTAATCAACATGGTGTGTTAGATTTCTAAGGACCATTAACAACCTAGTGTTTTGATACTAAGTTTAATGACTTTATATATATGACCCCTTGAGTCGACCTCCCATCTTAAGCCTCAATCGATGCTAAATCAAATCCCACAAAATATTTGAAATATTCATAACTTGTATAACTCATAAGAAACATGAAAACATGATATGAGTAGATTCATAACTTTAATAACTTGTAAGAGACATGATAACATGACATAAGTAGCTCTTAAACATGCTTGACCTCTACTGGTGAGCCTAACTTGAACATGAGAGTAGATCATAATCATACATGAACCCTTATTTTAACATGAATGGCTCACAAGAGGTAAAATTCTTGAAATAGGGCTTAACTTGATACTTGTAAAATCTTAGGTACTTTTCATGAATTCAATATATACTTGAAAGCCCTTAATCATCATATAGTCACTTGACTTGCAAATCATGAAATAGATCATCAATAACTTAAGAACTCTTAACTTTACATTTTATCAAGCATATGGTAGGTCATGATACTTGTTCAAAGTTATAATATTCAAGAGTGAAATAAGATGACTAAACTTCATGTAAAAAAACCTACGAATATATAGTAAAACCCTCATGTAGGGTACCTTGAAATCCATTACAAAAGTTCATGATAAAGCATAGCTTCAGAGCTCAAAATATGCATAGTCCGAATAGATATAATCAAGCCATGGTACAATGGATGAAACCCACCTACTATAAACCTTAAATTCTTTGAGGGGAACTTGAAGTAGTCTTAGAGCTTGAAATAAATCCTTGAGTTCCAAAGTTGGTTTTGAGATGCTTAGATTTAAATGATAGAATTGATAGAGTCTTAGAGGGATTTGAAAGAGGGTTTTGTGAGCTATAGAGTTGAAAAATGGTTAAGTATGGGTGATTTCACTCTTAAGTGGGCATGGGGCTATGAGCCTAATGTCCTTGGGGGCAAAAGAAAAACTAAGGAAAAATAATAAACTGGTCCGCGTCTAGTTGACAACACAGACAAAATACAAAGTGGAAAAATATACTGGTCCGCACCCCTAGTGCATCATGGGTAGGGCGTGGATGCTATTTGGATATCAAAAATTAGCGAAAATTATTTTTCCTTACGAGTCCTCTAAAATCTGGGTTACCTATCTCCCACTCAATTTTGCCTCCTGATCGAGAATATAAAGTCAGATTTTCGATATCACTCATGTATTTTGAGATATATAAAAATTACGATTATGGGTATCCCAAAGCACATTTTTGGGGAGTTTTCAATATGTACAATATCCTTTCTAAATTGGTTAAAGAGTCCATGCAAATGTATAAGAGTTGGTGCACTGAGTTGTCATTCGGCGGTCAAGGCTAGCCATCATCGAGCACTGTAGCAATGCACTGAATATGTGCTTAACTACTTTTCTTTATATCCCTTTAAGACTATTTATCTAAAATATTAGGCGATGGTTCTTCACTCATTTGATACAGTTCAGTGATTCACCGAAGTTTCTCTCCCATTGTCTTTCTATCATGATTTTGGGGCTTTGTGTCCTGCAACTTTAGGAAGTTTCTTGAGCCATTCAGTGTATACCAAATATGTTTGATGATGTCTATTCTGACTGCCGTCCTACCTTAGACTTGATGCTTGGTTGGTGCAATACTAGGTGGTCTATCTAAGTGTCTGGCAGATCATCAAACGTGTAGGTAATGTCATTTCTAACAACCTTTTTGGCACTTTTTATTCCTTTTCAAAGACTTGTCAAGTGTTGTCCATTTAGGCACTTTTTGTTCCATTTAATGACATGACACATGCAAATTAGTTAGTTATTAGAAATAATAGCACACCGAGGATAACACTTCTTTGCAAACTACGCCCAAATTAAGTCCAAAATATAGACTCATCAACACCCCCTACTTAAGCCTTTGCTTTCCCTCAAGCAAATCAAATATCAATAAATCTATTTCTAGAGTTTACAAAGAGAACCACAGGGAGCACCATATATATTTATATCTTTTTCACCTACTCTTGAACTTCCACAAACCACTACGTGATTTTGAAGCCTCAAGAGATAACTAAGAAGTAATCAAAACATGGATATTCTCATAATTGCTCATATAGCTGGTGATCACTACCTAAAGCCATCACTATTTGCCCTCATGCCAAAGAAGATCCTGAACACACAGGATTATGACATTATTTTCTAAGGATCTCTTCAGCACTCACTCTCCTAATTGAGATTTAACATGTAAGCTTCAACCCATAGGCTTGCCCTTATTCTCAGTTAGAGTTCATTTGACTTTATTCCAGACTAGGATCCCAAAGTACTTTGTTAGGGTTGTAATAGAGGATTAAGGTTGGGAAGGATAACATATGGATAGTAGTGGCTTATCCCTCCTTAAACTTTACACCTTCTTTTTATGCTCAAGGATCTTTTTTGTCCTCCTCTTTTTCTTCTCGTTTTGACACCTCTTTTTCTTTTGACCTTTCATCCTAAGTGCCTCTCCTTTTTGCACTATCTTTCAAAAATGTAGAGGGTTCTATTTTCTAAGCAATTCCTTTCAGTCCAACTTTTTTCAACTTTTTCAACATTTTTGTTGCTTTCATCATTTCTAGGACTGCTCACCTTTCTTTTCTTTTTTTAATCTTTCCCCAACTCTTTCATGAGAGACACCCCTTTCTTTCTACCAACACCCCCAACTTTGGCCTTTGACTATCACTTTGCTCATTTCAAGCTCAAGGAGGGATTGATAAAGAATAAGAAGGAATTGTCTTTCACAAAAGTCAAGGCTACATAGTTGCCAAAGAAAGGATCAAGGCTTAAAGGGTTTCATTAGGGACTCGATTCATTGTAACTAGAGGTCAATACGTTCAAAGAGGACTCAACAGAATCAAAGAAGGCCTGAGGTCCTTTCCAAATCTACAATTAAATAAATAAGTCCTCAAAAGAAACTAGGCAAGTTCTAGATGCTGCAAAACATACCTTATAATAAAATTCCTAATCTCACAATGGCAAAATAGATTCGCATTTAAACAATAGAAAAACACTCCCAACTTTTGATCATCACTTATCCAAGCTCAATTACTCACATAGTCAACTCAATATGTATCAAATCCATATATGAACTAATTTATCAAGAAAAAGACTAATTAATGAGTGAGTACATGCTCCTCGTCCATGGCACCATTTGAATAAAAGATATGGATCATCGATGCTCAGATTGCTAAGGACTAAAGACATGATATTCGCATTAAAATGGATTTTCATATACGCACGGGGTTTCATAAAAATCAAGGACATCATTTGTAATTATTCATCTATTCTACTCATAAGAATAAAATTAAAATAGCAAAACAAATACTACTCTATTATAACCCAAATTAAAATTTATTTACAACTCAAAAATTTATAATTGTCTCAATATTCATCAATAAAATCAAAATAAACATCATTGTCTCATCAAGTCATAACAAAACCATAAGGTAATCATCATCAGTAACAGAGATAGGGAAATCCACATGTTCGCCCCCTCCTAAATAAAAAACATTGTCCTTAATATGTAAGGAATAATAGAAATCAAGCATAAAAAGAAAGAATAAGCGTTAGAATCCCTCTAGTCCAAATAAATCCTATTATGGTGGTGGTGAACTGGAGAAGTGGTTATGGGGGTATCCATCCCCTCATCTATGAGTGCACTCTCAAAACCAATCAATGCTCTCTCAGGCTCGAGCTCATGTACACCGGATGTGCTCATATTGGATGTGTCCAGAAAAGACACTACCTTTACAGTTTTAAGGACCCAAGCTTTGTATGACCTTAATGAAGCTTGCAAATTTGTTCTAGGGTGACACTGCATAGAAGCCTCCACTGTTCTTATTGCTCATCATGAGCTGTGTAGAGGTACTTGAGGTGGCCCTTGGCCTTGTGTGTATAGTATTCATATTAATATGGAGTTTAATACCGAGGCATACCTAATATTAAGCCCACGCAGTCTATATGAGGTTTTACTAGCCATGTGGTGGAGCATGTGGAGGGCCATGGTCTTGAAAATTCTTATTTTGGCCAAGGCACTTCACACATGGACCTCTCACAAATTATATAGCCCTTCATGGTCAGTGAAGCCCTCCATATAGGTGTTGGTGTGAAAGTTTTCTAAGTATGGGATCATCATCATAGAACTTTATCAAGAAAGAATTTTTGCTAAGTGTGGTATCACGGGAGGCCACATAGTCCATGTGACCTCTCAGGGGTCGTGAAACCCTCCATATGGGTATAGGCATGGAATATTTCTTAGTATAGAATAACCATCTCAGATCCTCATTAGTGAACTTTTTTTCTAAGTGTTTGATCACTAAAAGGTATATGGTCTGTGTGACCTTGTATGGACTGTATGACCTTTCCATCGGATCCTTAGAAATATGTTTCTATATGATTCATTAATGGCTTTCTCAAAATTTTGTGTACTTCTGAGGGTCTTTTGTGACTTTCTATGCTATCCTAAGATATTCAAATGACCTATACTCTTCCTCCCTCATTCAAATTCAGCCTCACACTTCGAATTATATTCAGTCTCTCTTAAGAACTCCTCTCAAAGACTCTATTGAAGGATTAGCTTGGGAATCAAGGGAAGGCCCCACCTTTCATCAAATTCTTCTTGTTTCTTCTTGGTGAACTTAGTATGAGGGATTTATTCATGGTCGCTTCCAATCATGAAGACCCAAACTCTTTTACTTTTATTGTCATGAAATTTAACTTACTTTCATTATGGGTTTTTAAGATTATTGTGTATTTAATTCAATTGAGATGTGGGCTATGTTTTATAATTGATTTTAAAGTGATTGAAGCCCTAATATGTTAAATTGCAGGATTCAAACCCTAATATAGCTTACCTTTGGCAAGTAGCCCACCTCTTTTTTCAGTGTGGTTATAACATAGGGATTTCAAGTAATAGCTTGCTTAGTCTTATGTGTCAATTGATGTTTCATCCCCTATGTATAAATGAGCATCATGACATTTCATGCATCACGGATTTCATTGCATATTGTTATACTTCACTTTTTTTGTTATATTCTCCTTTCTATATATTTTCCCTTGTCATCTAATGTTGACTGCAGGTTTACAAGTTCATATCCATTTGCATGCCTACATACTTAATACATTTAAATGTACTAACAAATACTTTTGCCTACATGATCTAACCATGTAGGGACCATAGATTGTATCCATCCACCATTTGATGACTAATTCGGACTTGAGAAATATACTGATGAGTCCTATTTTCCAAGGACAAGCCACTATCTATCTACCTTATTTTGTTCTGTTCATGTTATATTTTACATTGTGGGTGAGCTTAGGACATATCTTGGCCCTCATCCTATTCTATTGTTAGAGGCATTGTTAGACATCTAGTAGACTCCTGTATGGATACATGTTATATGTTATGGCTATTTAATGGATTCAGTTATTGTTAATTGATTATGATATGATATGGTTCTATGTTATGATGTTAATATATAAAATATCCTAAGTCCGAAATCGCCCCCATAGAGTGAATCATACTTATCCCCTATTTAGTCTTTATGTGCTATGTGATATGTTAGTTCATGCTAATCCCTATCCCTATGGCATCCCCATAGTGTGAGTCCTACTTTTCCATCTCTTAGCACTATGTGTTCATAATATTTATTACGCTTCAAAACTAATGATGTGAATATAGATACTTGAGGCTTCTTCAGGGACTCTCGGGTTCCCATTCACCATGTCACTCCTAGACTCTAGGTCTGGGTTATAACAAGTTTGTTATCAGAGTACTAGGTTTATAAATGATCCTCGAAATCCAACACGCTGCATCGAGTAGAGTCTTATTCATGGGTGTAAAGTGCACTATGCCTATGGGTAGGAGGCTACGATGGCATCCTAGGAATTGTCCCACTTCTTTATATCTTATTTCATGCTTTGGACCGTGTATTAAGATTTCCTAAGCTATATGATGTCCGTGATGCATCACAGAAGATGCCTTTATGAAGAGCTCACTTACCAAGACAAACGTTGACACTAAGCCTGACCTCGACTAATGAGGACCAAGTTCCTCAAGGGCCTATGGAAGACCCTATCACTACTGGTGAATTTTGTATGGCTATTGCTATGCTTGCCCAAGTGGTGACTACTTAGACTAGATAGGCTAATCTTCTTCCCCGTGATCCCACTCTAGCTACGAGATTGAGAGATTTCACTCTGATAAATCCTCCAAAGTTCTATAAGTCAAAAGCTGATGAGGATGCTTAAGTGTTTATTGATGAGCTCTCTAAGGTGTTAATTGTTATGGGAGTTACTTCTGAGAAGAAGGCTGAGTTAGCTACTCATCTGTTGAAAGATGTGGCTCAAGTGTGGTACACTCAATGGTTGATAGAGAGGGTTTGTGGTAATGCTGTTAATTATGAAGAGTTCAAGTTTGCGTTTTTGGATCGTTTCTTCACTCCTAAATATATGAAAGGTAAGATGACTGAATTTATAAACTTCAAACAGGGTGGTATGAGTATGAGGGACTATACCCTCAAGTTCACCAAGCTTTCCAAGTATGCTCCTATGCTTGTGGCTAACCCCCGTGCAACATTACACAAGTTTATTTCAGGGATCTTTAATTTGGTTGTGAAAGAATGTCGTATGGCTATGCTTATTTAGGATAAGGATATCTCCAGGTTTCTGACATATATTGAACAAATTAAGGGAAAAAAGCTTAAGGAGAAGAGGGTGCATAATTCTAAAAGGGCCCATTATGAAGGTAGTTCTCCAACTCCAAGGGTAGTGGTTATGGTTGCTACCAATAGGGCCAATATTCTAATGGTTGGGTTACTAATTCTAGGGTACCTCCTCCTAAGGCACAGGTTGGAATTTGGCAAATGCCTCCTCCTTGTGCTAGTTGTGGGAAAAATCATTCGAATGCTTGTTGGAGAGATTTGGATGAATGTTATGGGTGTAGTGATAAGAACCATAGAATTATTAGTTGTCCTAAACCTGTTCAGAAGGTCAGGGTCAAGTGGCCCAAGGTGCAAAAAGACAGTAAAAAGCTCCACAAGATGGTGCCCCCCAGAAACAACAGGTTCTATGCTTTACATATTCATTAGGAAGTTGAGGAGACTCTGTATGTTGTGACTAGTATGTTAAAAGTCTTTGATTTTGATTCTTATGCTTTGCTTAATCTGGATGCAAATTAATATTTTGTGACTCCTTTATTAGATGTTATGTTTGATTTGACTCCCAAAATCTTAAGGGAGCCTTTTTCAGTCTATACTCCCATGGGTGAATCTATTGTTGCTCATAGAGTTTATCAGGGTTGTCCTGTTTCTATTTTGCATAAATTCTTCCCATGTGATCTTGTGGAACATGAGATGTTTTTGAATTTGATGTTATTCTCAGGATGGATGGGTAGCATGCTTCTTATGCCTTTATAGATTGTAGAACCCAAAAGGTCAAGTTTCAACTTTGGATGAGCCCCTTGAATGGAAGGATAGCGACTCTACTATTAAAGGTTGGGTTATTTCCTACCTTAATGCCCGAAAGATGATTTCTAAGAGGTGTATCTATCATATCGTGAGGGTTAAGGATATGGAGTCCGAGTCACCCACTCTTGAATCGATCCTGGTGGTGAATGATTTTCTGAATGTGTTTCCTAAAGATTTGCTTGGTATTCCTCCCAAAAGGAAAGTAGATTTTTGCATAGATCTTTCCTAGATACTCAAACCATTATTATTCCTTCTTATCATATGGCATTTGTTGAGTTAAAGGAGTGGAAAGATTAGTTAAAGGACTTGTTGGAGAAAGGCTTTATTAGGGCAAGTATATCTCTGTAGGGTGCTCCGGTGTTATTTGTAATAAAGGAAAATAAGTCTCTTTGGATGTGCATTGATTATAGGCAATCGAATAAGGTGACCATCATGAATAAATATCCGTTGGCAAGGATAGATGAATTGTTTGATCAACTTCAAGGGGCCACCCATTTCTCAAACATGACTTCCATTTTGGTTACCATCAATTGAAGGTTAGGGAGTGTGACATTCCCAAGACAACTTTCTAGACTAGATATGAACACTTTGAATTTGTGGTGATGTCATTTTGTTTGACTAATTCTCCTGCTATATTTATGAATCTTAATCGGGTGGTCAAGTCATTTCTTGATAGTTTTGTGTTTGTCTTCATCAATGATATCTTTATTTATTCCCAAAGTGAGCAGGAGCATATGGATCATCTGAAGTTGGTTGTTCAGACTTTGAAAGAGAAGCAACTACATGCTAAGTTCAGCAAGTGTGAGTTTTGGTTGGGTAAGGTAGCATTTCTTTGTCATGTAGTATCCAGTGATGGTATTAAGGTGGATTGAAATAAGACTGAGGCCATGAAGAACTGGCTTATAACCTTGACTCCTTTGGATACTTGAATATTTTATGTGTTAGCTGGTTATTATAGAAGGTTTGTTGAAGATTTCCCATTTATTACATCTCTATTAACAAAGTTAACTCAAAAGAAGGCCAAGTTTGCATGGTTAGATGAGTACGAGAAAAGTTTTTAGAATTTGAAGGATCAACTTACATCAACTCCTGTTCTGACCCTACCAGATGGCTTAGATGGGTTTGTGATGTATTGTGAAGCTTCTTAAAGTAGGTTGGGTTTTGTGCGTATGTAACATTATAATATGATAGATTATCCATCAAGGCAATTGAAGGTGCATGAGCGTTATTACCCAACTCATGACCTTGAGTTAGTGAATATGGTATTTACTTTCAAATTTGAAGCACTATTTGTATGTGGTGCATGTTAATGTTTTCACCGATCACATGTTGAGGGCTTATGTGTTGGAATTCAAGGGTAATTGTGATGATAATCTACCACTCATTGAGTTTGCTTATAACAATAGCTTTCATGCTAGCATCGGTATGGCACCGTTTGATGTCTTTTATAGTAAGAAATGTGGATCTCCTGTGGGTTGGTTTGAATTTAGAGAGATGGCTTTAATTGGCCTAGATTTGGTGTTGGTGGCTATGGAGAAGGTGAATTTGATTAGGAAGAGGTTGAAGATGGCTCAATGCCGTCAAAAGTCTTATTCAAATGTGAGGAAGAGGGATCTTGAATTTCTTGATAGAGATTGGGTGTATGTGAAGGTCTCACCCATGAAAGGTGTAATGCATTATTTTAAGAAGGGCAAGTTGAGTCCCCAGTATATAGGTCCTTATGAGATTATTGAATGGATTGCAAATGTGGCTTATAGATTAGATTTCCCTCCGGATTTAAGTTCTATTCACCCAATTTTCCATGTGTCTATGTTGAGGAAATTGATTGGTGATCCCAACACTATTTTACCTATGGGAGGTGTTGAGGTTGAGGAGAACTTGTCTTGTGAGGACGTCCCGATTGAGATTCTGGATAGGCAAGTGATGCGGCTTCGTAACAAGGATGTGGCTTTGGTTAAGGTGCTTTGGAGAAATCAACATGTGGAGAGTGCTACATGGGAGGTGGATTTGGACATGATGAAACAATATCACTATCATTTTCAATCTACTCAAGCCTAAGGTATTAGGTTCTTCTTTTTTCCAAGTTATCCTAACACTTTAACTCTTGTGTTTCATGACACGACATGCATACATGTGCACGAAAATGAGTTTTAAGATGTTTTGAATGATTTGAATACATTTTGATACGAGTTTTATTCTCTTTATGATCTTCAAGTGATAAAATATGTTTTACACCTTATGTTTGAATGTTTCACACCTAAGTCAAGCCTTGTTCTAGCACATTCGAGAATGAACATTTCCAAGGGGGATATGATGTAAGGACTCGGACTTTCTATGACCTTTATGGACTTGGAAATTGGTTCCAAAAAGTTTTTGGACTAAGGCGACACTTCATGTTAGTCTCCACGGGCTGTGTGTCTCAACACGGGATGTCTAGAGGTTCCTTGCGGTGGCCCTTGGCCTTGTATGTAGAGTATTGGCATTAATGTGGAGTCTAAAACCAAGGCATACATCACATGAACCCAACAAGGTCCATGTGAGGCTTCACTGGCCGTGTGGTAGACCATGTGGAGGGCCTTGGCCTTGAAAATCCATGTTCTTTACAAGGCACTTCACACATGGACCTCTAACGAACCATATAGCCCTTCACAGTCAATGAAGCCCTCTGTATAGGCATTGGGGTGAAAATTTTTCTAAGTATGGGATCACTTTCTTAGAACTTTGTCAACAAAGAATATTTCATAAGATTATTGTGGGTTCTTAAGATTATTATTTATTTAACTCAATTGAGATATGGGCTATGTTTTATTGTTGATCTTGAAGTGATTCAAGCCCTAATGTCTTAAATTGTATGAATATTATGAAAATTTGGATATGCATTGTCCCTTTAAAGTTTTATCGAAGCATTGGCATTCTATATTGTGATTAAAATGGGGATTTATTTATGATTTTACTTGAATTTCATAATGTGTTGATGAATTAAGATTGAATCTCTATTGCCCATTACTATGCACACATCATTAATGGCATATACATTCATTGATGAAAATGAATTGGTGGGTTAAGCCTTCATATGTTTTATGAAAATGGATTGCTGAGTTAAGCTCACTGATATGGTTACGACAAGAATTTCATCACATAAATGCCAATGATTATAACTCTTTGAGCATATTGGGTATTTACACCTCATTGGAAATTTGTGAATGGGATATTTCGATACATGAAAAGTATGATATGAATTATATTTAGCTTTTAAGCCCAAGTATGCATTGAAATGTCTTGTATTGCTTTGAAATCATATATATGTAAATACTCTAGTGGGATGATGACTTATCACCGATGAGATTGGAGGGGTCAGGGTATCCCAGAAGATCCTCTTCCTTTCACTTGAACTATGAGCCAGCATAGGTATATGTATATGGTAACCCTCACCAAAATGGGAGACCCGTAAGGTCCGGTTACAATATTGATATGATATGAATTGAAAATCCTATCCAAAATGGGAGACCTGTAAGGAAGGTTACTTCTTTGAAATGGGAGGCCTACAAGGAGAAGTGTGGTTTACCTTTTTCAAATAGTTCACCCACTCTTTTGGTGGTGTTGTGATAACATCGGAATTTCAAGTAATTGCTTGCTTGGTCTTATATGTCAGTTGAGGTTTCATCACCTCAATATATATATGAGTATCATGACATTTCGTGCATCATGGATTTTATTGCATATTGTCATACTTCACTTGTTTAGTTATATACTCCTTTCTATATATGTAGCCTTGTCATCTAACATTAAATGCAAGTTTAGAAGTTCATATGCATTATATTCTGTTATATTTAGTACATTCAGACGTACTAACGTATACTTTTGCTAACATGATCTAACTATGTAGGGACCGGAGATTATATCCATCCACCGTTTGATGGCTAGTTCAGACTTAAGAAGTGCTGTGGTGAGACCTATCTTCCAAGGACAAGCCACCATCTATCTACCTTATTATGTTCCATTTCTGTTATAATTTACTTTGAGGGTGAGCCTGGACATGTCTTGGTCCCCATTTTCACGACCCAAGCCTAGGGACTAGACGTGACACGGTGCAAGGGGAACACAAAGGGACCCCAAGCAAGCCTCCTAGAACATCATTACACATCTTTTATCACGGAAGCAATAGAAACAATATAAAAGAGTAAGAATAGGGGCAGACGGGACTAAGGGAAAAACTTGTACAACATCATAATCAAGGGACAAGAGACAATCTCATATCTTAGACATCAATAACATTAGAGTCGAGGCTCTTAACATAGATTCATAACATGTCCAACAAACACCTCTAATACATAGATAAGAGCGGCGGCCAAGATATAGCAACCGGGCTCACCCTAATAGTAAAAAATAGAACATAAAGAAGAATGTCTCGATACATAATAAGAGCAACATAGACTAAGGTCCCCGAAGTGGAGGACTCACCAACTAGCTTGAGTAGTATCGAACAGTCCACGTGGGGAAGGAGAATGATCAACTTAGGTAACGGTTCCTACATAGTGACATCATGTAGGCATAGAGTATGCGTTAGTATATTTGGAAGTACTAAGTATGTAGGATGCAATGCAACAATAGATAGGCATCATAATCAAAATGCATAATATTAACCAATAGGCATAACATATAATATGAAATGAATGATCAATGCTTATGTAAAACAGGCTTAAGTAACTTATGCTCATATAGGATATCATATGTGTAGAATAGACCAAGCTAGGGTACCAATAGGCATAACATAGCAATATGGCATGTATGATCAATGCTTAAGTAAAACATGCTTAAGTAACCCATGCTTATATAGGATATCATATGTGTATAAGTGACCAAGCTAGACTTTTAAGGTAAAAACCCCTTGGTGGTTGTGTAGTACAAATCACTTATATGATTGATGATAATCACACCTTATCACCACGGTGGCCAAGTACAATCCCCTCACCTAGTTGATGAGTACAAACCCCCACCTTGGTTACCCGGGCTATTATCCCCTCGGATC
>DF357487.1:17956-34830 GCA_000787875.1 Solanum virginianum | reverse complement strand
CAACCAAGGTAGTGACAAATAGGAAAAGGGAAGTAGATGACAGGATTTGATTGATGTGTTCTCATTTACTAAACCAAACCTGAACAAAGAGAGGTTGACTAGAACAATAGGTAACGATTAGTTGACACGCCATGGTGGCCGACTAGGTGCCATGATAAAATTTAACCTTCATCTTTACAAGAGGGATGGAAGAACCTAAGTTACCACCCTGCATGCAAATCGCCAATTGTAGTTATATTTTCTAGGTTAATCAAGTCAACGAATTATGGGGAACACAATTCCCAAGTTGTCCGTGAAATTGAGTATTTACTTGCGTCATAGCTTAGTGTTTATTTTACTTTTTTTTTGAATCACACCCCTCCATTTAGAGATTGTAGTTATAAATACTTGAAATGATTAGTAGTGAAATCTTGTAGTCAAGCCCTATATTCCCTGTGGATTTGACCTTAACCTTCGGTTAGGTTAACTACTGACAGCGACCACTTTCTAATTGGAGCGTGAACATCATCAGCAATGATGAGACTGGGAAATGGTGATGAGGTCTAATATTGTTTAGCTCTAGCGAGAACTTTCATGGCAATGATTCACCAAAATTCAATTCCCGTCCATCAATAATGCAACCAATTAGTGTAATTTTGGCATGTAAGAGTATCGACTCATTCTGTGAAGGCATCAAGTTGCTGCTAATGAAATCAAACCAAAACTGTGTCAGTATATTCATTTTCTTCATTTCAATGATTGCTCCCTCCTCTAATCACGAGGGAGCCAGAAATTTGATCAACGGAGCTAATCATGCTTGGATATCCTCAAAGGTCTTAAACTGCATTATATCTTTCAGGTACCTCTAGTTTCGAAATATGCATCCCATTGTGTTATTCAAGCTAGTTGGCGAGTCCTCCATTTTGGGGAACCTAGTCTATGTTGCTCTTATTATGTATTGAGATATTCTTCTTTGTATTCTATTTTGACATCATCGATTTTGGCCTCCCCACATAGGAATGGCATACCTCATACTTCCACAATATCAAAAGGTTTGAGAATTATCTTCAACCTACTCTTGCCTTTAGGAATGGCCATACATAGGCTTCATAGAACTCCCGGACTAGGGTGGGAAAATACACATCCCAAGGTTTTTTGAATGCCTAGAAGTTGCAGAATTTAAGAACCTCCCAAACCTTAGGGTATTGATCAATCACCCTATCAATTGACAACTATTTTTCTTTTAGAATAGTTTTGCTCCTCGGTGGTCTGAGCTTGGTTAAATGTCTCGAAGCCATTGTCTCATGAATTCACTGTGATGTTTAGAGTAAAGGGTCATGAAAGGCCATGGACCTGGCCTAACTTTGATGTTTTTTAGGACTTGGCTCCAAAGTAGGCTTCCTTGTCGATGTTTTGGACCCTTCATCCTCAACTTCTAAGTTGGTCCAGGTCACACGGAGGGATCCTTCCTCATACCTGTTAGACTCATGGTGCTCAACCACCTTTCTTTTACCTTTTCCTTGTACCTCTCTATGAGACCTTTGAGATTTTTAGTCAAGACCCAAGCCTAGGGCCTAGATGAGACATGACAAATAAAAAACCCAAAGGAAACCGAAACAAGCCTCATAGCATATTGTTTGTACATCCTTGGTTGTGGAAATGTAGGTAAGAAAAACAATAAGCAAATAATTAAAATGACCCCAAAAAGTGCTCGAAAATGTGCATCGGAAGTGCTTGGAATCATAATTTCCATATATCTCAAAATTCATGCATGATAAAAAAAATCTAACTTCATATTCCTTTTTAGGGGGCCAAATTGAGTGAGAAATGGGTCTAACCCCAATTTAAGAGCACCCATAGCAAAATTTAAAAATCGCAAAAGTACGATTTCCAGAGTGCATCCACCTCCTAAAACGACGTGCCAAGGGTACGCTACAGTATATTTCATGCACTTTTTTCTTTTCTGATCTATGACTTTTGGGTCTTGGGCCTAAGTGTTCCCATGTGTGAAAATACCTATACTTAAATTTATTTCACCCTCATATCATTCAAAACATCCCTAAATACTCTCCCAAAAACTTAAACAATATTTCACCTCCCAATCTCAAGTCCCAAAAGTCATCTGGATCTTAAGGTTCTCAATCAAGCTTCAAGTCTCCATCTTAAATCTTCATCTAGAATTCTCTAAAGCTAAAGTATATGAGTTTCTTTCATGGATTCCTTTCACCCATGATACCTAAGCTTTCGTTTACCTAAAATTGCATAATTTAAAGTTGATTTATCCATAGGTCTTACTTATTATGAATTTCACTGCATACTATGTTGGGGTTTTATGAAATTATGGTTGTTTTAGCATGTTTTGAGCTAATAATCTAAGATCTATTATGATATTTGAGATTTGATGAAGGGTATTATATAAGTTTCTTGAGGGTATTACCAAGTATCTATTGATGATTTTACATTGAATTTTCTAGCATGATTTCACTATTGAAATGCATGGTTTTTTACACTAGTATTGCACACCTGCCAAGTGTTTGATAAAATGTCCGGTTATATTTTTCTTGAGGAATTTATGGTCCAATGCATGTCTTATGAGTTGAATAACCATATGATGATGAAAGGAATATATGTATTTGATATTATCTCTATAGTGTTGGGAATTGACCAGGCCTCACTTGGGGGGTTGTAGGCCCAGGGTAACCTTATTGAGGGGTTTGTACCTCGATCGCCTCTCTCAGGAGGCGGTAGGCCGGCGTAACTATGCCGAGGGACTTTTACCTTGATAACCATGTTGGGAGGTTCATACTCTATCAACCATATTGGGGGGTTTGTACTTTATCAACCATGTTGGGGGGTTTGTACCTTATCAACATATTGAGGGATTCATACCTCATTCGCCTCTCTAAAGGGGTGGTAGGCCTTGGATATGCGCTAATAATGGTCTCTCTTTACACATGTATTATGTTCTATGTAAGAATGATTTTACTTCAAGAATCATTCATTCATGCTATATTGTTATATGCTCATCTATTGCTTATGTTATGCATTTTGCTTATGGTGCTTATCATTTGTTATATTGCATCTTACATACTTAGTACATTCAAACATACTAATGTATACTCTATGCCTATATGATGTCACTATGTGGAAACCGGAGCCCCACTTGATCATCCTCCTCCACATGGCTAGTATGACTTCTCTCAAGCTCTTTAGTGAGTCCTCCATTTTGGGGATGATATTTATGATCTCACACTTTATTCTAACACTATATTTCTTTTATATATATATTGACTATGAGGGCAAGCGTAGTAGCTTGTCTTGTCTCCCGCTAAGTATCTAAGTTTTAAAGGTGTTGACATGTTTTGTATTATGTTATGAGCTTTTACTCTCTCTTGACTCTTGATGTTTATGATATGAACGTTGTCTCTTACCCTCGATTTCCCTATTTACTATCTCTTTTTTTAATTTATTTGCTTCTACGACCAAGGATGTGTAAGGATATGTTGAGAGGCTTGCTTGGGGTACCTTCGGGCTCCCCATTCACCATGTCATATCTAGGACCTACGTTTGGCTTATGACAAACTTGGTATCAAAGCACTAGGTTGTTAGATCCTCAGAGTTCAACACACCGCATCATTTAGAGTCTTATTTTATAGTTTTGTTGTGCACCATAACTATGAGTAAGAAGCTATGAGACGTTTAGGAAATGTTTTCCTTCTTCTTACTCTATGTTGTGTTATAGGAGTTAAAGTAAGGTTTTTCCCCCCTAACGATTATTCTTCGCTATGCTAGATCATGCCTAACATTAGAGGAAGAAGAGCCTGCACTCCTAAGGAACAACCATCTCATGGTAAGTTCCAAGATGCTCTCACTTTGCTTGCACAAGTTGTGGCTAATCAAGCCAATCAAGGGGCCCAAGCCCCTTATGCTCCTACACTGGCAACTCTGGTGAGAGACTTCATTAGGATGAATCCCCCTAAATTCTATGGGTTAAAGGTGGATGAAGACCCTCAAGAGTTCATTGATGAGGTCTACAAAGTTTTGTCTATCATAGTTATTAGATCGGAAGAGAAGGTAGAGTTGACGGCTTACCAACTGAAGAGGGCGGCACAAATAAGGTTTAACTAATGGAAGAAGGAGAACGGAATCAACAATGTGGTGCTTTGGGAGGAGTTCAAGGCAGTTTTCCTTAATTAATTTTTCCTACTTGAGCTTAGGAAGCTGAATTGGTGGAGTTTATGAATTTGAGACAAGTGTCCACGAGTGTGAGGGAGTATGCCCTCAAGTTCACTTAACACTCTAAATATGTTCTTCACTTGATTGCCGACCTAAGGTCTAGAATGAAAATGTTTGTGATGGGTGTTTTCGATTTGGTAAGTGAAGAATGTCGGTCCGCTATGTTGATTAGTGACATCGATCTATCTCGGTTGATGACCTATACCTAGCAAATGGAGGAGGAGATGTTGAGGAAGAGGAGGAGTCATGAGCCTAAGAGGGCATATTTTGAGGGAAAGTTCCATAGTCTAAAGAGTGGCCAGTTCCATCAAGGCCAAGGGTCTTCTCCTATATTTAATAAGAGGGTTACCAATGACTTTCCAAAGGCCCAAGGTGTTGGGGGTGTGGTTCCTAATGGTAGGTGTCAAAAATGTGGTACGGGTCATAGTGGCTCGTGCTTGAGGAATACTAATGCATGTTATGGTTATGGGGAAGTTAGGCATAAGGTGGTGGATTGCCCTCAAAATTGCAATAAGGGCAAGGAGGTTCATCCACAAGCTGTTAATGTGGTTCCTTTGGGGAGAGGTAGTCGACAAGATAGTGCCCCAAGGCACAGTCGGTTATATGCTTTGTATAGGAGGGAGGGGGTTGATGAGGTGCCTAACGTTGTTATTGGTATGTTAAAATCTTTGATTTTGATGTGTATGCATTGATTGATCCAGGTGCCACTCCTTCTTTTGTTACCCCCTTGGTTGCCATAAAGTTTCATGTTGAGCTCAAATTGTTGTGTGAGTCATATGAGGTGTATACTCCTATTGGTGCATCTATTGTTGCTAGAAAGATCTACAGAAATTGTCCCATTTGCATCTTGCATAAAATATTACCTTGTGATCTTGTTGAATTGGATATGGTTGATTTTAATGTCATTCTAAGGATGGATTGGTTGTATGCATACTATGCCTTTATTGATTATAGAACCTGTAGGGTGAAATTCCAATTCCAAAATGAACCCGTTCTTGAGTGAGAAAGTCATGATGTGGTGGTCAAGGTTAGGTTCATCTCTTGTATTAAAGCCCTTATGTTGATCTCTAAGGGGTGTTCTTATCTTTTTTTGAGGGTTAGGGATGTAGAGTCTAAAGTCCTTCCCATAGAGTCGGTTCGATTGTAAATAAGTTTCTTGATGACTTTCCAAATGACATTCCTGTTGTTCCTCCCAAAAGGGAAATAGATTTTGGTATAGACCTCCTTCACGATACTCAACCCATTTCTATTCCCCCTTATAGTATGGCCCCGATGGAGTTAAAGGAGTTGAACGAGCAATTGAGGGACTTCTTGTAGAAGGGTTTTATTAGGCCTAACCAATCACCTTAAGGTGCACCAGTGTTGTATGTGAAGAAGAATGATGGGTCTCTTAGAATGTATATTGACTACCGGCAACTTAATATGATCACCATCAAGAAAAGATATCATCTTCAAAGAATTGATGATTTGTTGACTAATTGCAAGAGGCTAGCAACTTTTATAAGATTGATCTTCGGTCCGGGCATCATCAAGTAAAGTTGAGGTAGTGTGACATTCCAAAGATAGCCTTTTGAATTAAGTATGGGAATTATGAGTTTGTTATGATGTCCGTAGGGTTGACAAATGCACCAGCTATCTTCATGGATCTTATGAATAGGGTCTTCAAACCCTACCTTGATTCGTTTGTTGTGGTCTTTATTAATGATATTTTGATCTATTCTCATAGTAAGAAGGAGCATGTGGGCCAGTGAAGGGTAGTGTTGCAAAGATTGAGAGAAGAGAAATTATATGTTAAATATGAGAAGTGTGAATTTTGGTTGAAAGAAGTTGCCTTTCTAGGTCATGTGGTGTTGAGGGATGGTATTAAGGTGGATCCTAAAAATATGGATATGATTAGAAATTGGCCTAGACTATTGACCCCGTTGAATATTAGGAGCTTCTTGGGCTTAGTGGGTTACTATAAAAGGTTTGTGAATGGATTATCTTCTATTGCTTCTCCCATGACCAAGTTGACTAAAAAGAAAGACAATTTGTGTGGTCTGATGAGTGTCAAAGGATTTTCCAAATATTAAAAGATAGGCTTGTGTATGCTTCTATATTATCACTACCGGAAGGGCTAGAGGGATTTGTGGTGTATTGTGATGCTTCCTGGGTTGGTTTGGGTTGTGTGTTGATGCAAAATGGTAAGGTGATAGCCTATGCTTCTAGACAACTCAAAGTGCATGAAAATAATTATCCTACCCATGATTCTGAGTTAGCCGCCATTATATTTGCATTAAAGATTTGGCGTCACTATTTGTATGAGGTGCATGTTGATGTGTTCAACGATCATAAGAGTCTCCAATATGTCTTCACTCAAAAAGATCTCAACTTAAGGCAAAGAAGGTGGTTTGAACTTCTTAAGCACTATGATATGAGTGTGCATTATCATCCCAATAAGGCTAATATGGTGGTGGATGCTTTGAGTAGGGTGTCTATGGGTAGCCTAGCTCATGTTGGTGATGGTGGCAATAGGGTGGCTAGGAAGGTCTATCGGTTGGCAAGAATGAGAGTTAGGTTGGAAGAGGTTGATAATAGTGGTGTTGTTGTTGATAGCTCTAAATCTTCATTGGTGGAGGAGGTGAAAGCTAAGTAAGATCTTGATCCCTTCTCGTTAGAATTGAAGGCATTGGTGAAAGGGGAAAGGTGAAGGTTTTCTCCCAAGGGGGAGATAGTGCCCTTATGTACCAAGGTAGGTTATATGTGCCTTGTGTTGATGCCTTAAAGGAAAAGATTCTTGATGAGGCTCATCGCTCTTCTTACGTTATTCACCCCAGGTCTACTAAGATGTATAGAGATTTGAGAGAGGTATATTGGTGGAGAGGCATAAAGAGGGACATTGCCAAATTTATCTCTGGTTGACATAGTTGCCAACAAGTCAAAGCTGAACACCAAAGATCGGGTGGCCTAACCCAAGACATAGAGATTCCTACTTGGAAGTAAGAAGAGATTAATATGGATTTTTTGGTTGGGTTGCCCAATACTAGAAAGGGTTTTGATTCCATATAGGTTGTGGTTGATAGGATGATGAAATTGCCTTACTTTCTACCAATTAAACTACATATGGGGCTAAAGATTATGCTACATTGTACATTTATAACTTGGTGAGGTTGCATAGGGTTTCTCTGTCCATCAAATTGTATCGTGGTGCACAATTCACTTCACATGTTTGGAGGTCCTTCCAAAGAGGTATTTGAAACAAGGTAAAGCTTAGTATGGCCTTTCACCCTCAAACAGATGGCCAAGTCGAAAGAACTATCCAAACTCTTGAGGACATGCTTAGGGGTTGTGTATTGGAGGTTAAGGGTAGTTAGGATATCCATCTTACATTGATTTAGTTTGCATATAACAATAGCTATCATTCTAGCATTAGAATGAATCCTTTTGGGGCTCTATGGTAGACGTTGTAGATCACCGGTTGGGTGGTTAGAAGTTGGAGAGATGGCTTTGGTGGGTCCAGATCTAGTTATGGATGCTATAGAGAAGGTAAGGATGATCAGAGAAAGGTTTAAAATAGCCCAAAGTCGCGAAAAGTCTTATAACGATGTGAGAAGAAGGGAGCATGAGTTTAAGGTTAGTGATTGGATCTATTTAAAGGTGTTTTGGTAAGAAAGGTAAGTTAAGCCCTAGATATGTGGGTCCTTATAGGGTGATGAGGAGGATTAGTAAGGTGGCCTACGAGTTGGATTTGCCTAGTGAAATGGAAAGCGTTCCTCCTATCTTTCATGTGTCTATTTTGAGGAAGTGTGTGGGTGATCCTAATGTCATTGTGCCTCTTGATGTTGTAGGGGTAGTTGAAGAAAACTTGACATATGAAGAGGTTCCAGTAGAGATCTTGGATAGGCAAGTGAAGAGGTTAAGGAACAAGGATGTTGCTTCCATTAAGGTCCTTTGGAGGAATCAACAAGTCGAAAGTGCTACTTGGGAGGTCGAAGCAGACATGCAACAGTGATACCCCTATCTTTTCCATCATACTCAAGCCTAAGGTACTAATTTTATGTCCTCTATATGATTTAATGTCTCATGTTCCAGACCCTAAGTCATTTGCATGCAATCATGTTTACATTGATAAAGTTCATGGTGATTTTACACTAATGTTGAGATTTTGAAAATGATGTTTTAAGTATGTTGTTGCATTCTTGTTGGGGCTGATTCCTTTATGATTACTCTTCTCATATATGTTTCTTTGACATTCAGCGACAAATGTTCCCAATGGGGAGATATTGAAGTGACCCCAAAAAGTGCCCGAAAATATGCCTCGAACATGTCAAAATCGTAATTCTCATACATCTCAAAATCAGTGAGCGATATCAAAAATTTGACTTCATATTCTTGTTCAGGAGGTCAAATTGTGTAGGGAATAGGTCTAACCTCGATTTAAGAGTAACCATAAAAAAATTTAAAAATCTCAAAAATGCGATTTCTAGTGTGCATCCGCGCCCCTGGCACAACACGCCAAGGGCGTACTGCAGTGTATTTTCGTGCACTATTTTTCTTGTCTGGTCCAAGACTTTTGGATCTTGGGCCTAAGTGTTCCCATGTGTGAAAATACCTATACTTAATCTTATTTGACCCTCATATCATTCAATACATCTCTAGATACTCTCTCAAACACTTAGACAATATTTGATCTCCCAATTTCAAGTTTCAAAACTCATCGCGATCTTAAGGTTCTCAATCAAGCTTCAAGTCTCCATCTCTAATCTTCATGAAGAATTCTCCAAAGCTAAGGTACGTGGGATTCTTTCATGGGTTCCGTTTACCCATGATACCCAATCTTTCTTTTACCTATAATTGCATGATTTAAAGTTGATTTATTCATGGGTCTTACTTATTATGAATTCTACTGCACACTATGTTGGGGTTCTATGAAATTATGGTTGTTTTGGCATGTTTTGATCTATGAAACTAAGATCTATAGTGAGATTTGATAAAGGGAGTTGATATATGTTGCTTGAGGGTGTTACCAAGTATCTACTGATGGTTTTATATTGAATTTTCTAGCATGATTTTACTCTTGAATTACATGGTTTTACACTAGCATTACACACCCTCCAAGTGTTTGATAAAATGTCTGGTTATGATTTTCTTGAAGAATTGAAGGTCCAATGCATGTCTTATGAGTTGAATGACTATATGATGATGAAAGAAATGTATGTATATGATATTATTTCTATAGTGTTGGGAATTGACCAAGCCTCACTCGGGGAGTTGTAGGCCTGAGTAACCTTGTTGAGAGGTTTGTACCTTGATCGCCTCGCTTGGGAGGTGGTAGGCCCATGCAACCATGTCGAGAGGTTTGTACCTTGATAACCACATTAGGAGGTTTTGTACTCCATTAACCATATTGGGGGGTTTGTACCTCATCAACCAAGTTGGGGGTTTGTACCTCATCAACCTATTGAGGGGTTCTTATCTCATTAGCCTCTCCAAGGGGGTGGTAGGGCTTGGATGTGCACTAATAATGGTCTTTCCTTATGCATGTATTATGTTCTATGTAAGTACAATCTTACGTCAAGCGTCATTCTTTCATGCCATATTACTATGAGCTCGTCTATTGCTTATATTATGTATTTTGCTTATAGTGCTTATCACTTTTTGCATTGCATCCTACATACTTAGTACATTCAAACGTACTAATGCATAGTCTATGCTTACATGATGTCACCATGTAGTAATCGAAGCCCCACTTGATCGTCCTCCTCTACGTGGCTAGTACGACCTTTCTCAAACTCACTGAGTCCTCCATTTTGGGGACGATGTTTATGATCTCACACTATGTTCTAAGACTATCTTTCTTTTATGTATATGTTGACTATGAGGGTGAGCCCGTTAGCTTGTCTTAGCCCTCGCTAAGTATCTATGTTTTAGAGGTGTTGTTGGACATGTTTGTATTATGCTATGAGCTTTAACTCTCTCTTGACTCTTGTTGTTTATGATATGAAGGTTGTCCCTTAGCCTTATTTGTTCTTATTTACTATCTCTTATTGTAATTTATTTTCTTCAATGAGCAAGGATGTGTAATGATATGTTAAGAGGTTTGCTTGGAGCCCCTTCGGGTCCCCCATGCACTGTGTCATGTCTAGGCCGTAGGCTTGGGTAGTGACAATAATTCTAGGGGATTTGGGACTTTGAACTCACACTATAGGAATGTTATAGGGATGAAGATTAGCATGATCAAATAACACATAAATACAAAGGGGTGGGTAAGTATGACTCGCGTTATGGGGGCAATAGGGACTTAGTATTTCCATCTCATCATCAACATACAACAAGCACAAAAGGGGAAAATAGGGACTAAGGGAAGCTTTCTATAATTACATAAATATAATAGATACTGGATGAACCAAATTCATTTCGCTAGGCAACTTCAACTTATAAGCTACTTTTCCAACCTTCTTTATCACCTCATAAGGACAAACATACCTTGGAATCAGCTTCCCCTTCTTACCAAAGGAGTCAAGCTCAAGACACACATATCCATATCCTACAAACCCCTAGCATGAGTGGAATGGGGTCCAAGACATTGTCACATCCCAAGCCTAGGCCCTAGACGTGACTGGCAAATTGGGAACCCAAAGGGACCCCAAAGAAGCCTCATAGCATATCATTACACATCCTTGGTCACAAAAGCAATATAAAACATCATAAGAAAAATGAACATGGGGAAAAAGGACTAAGGGAGAAAGAGAGTGTAATACTTAAACAACATAGATGAGTCAAAGCTCATACATAAATACACAACATGTCTAATATACACCTCTAAATACATATATAGAGCGGGGGACAAAACAAAGTAATGGGGCTCACCCTTATAGTAAAATAGAACATAAGATAGCGTCTCAATACATAGACAAGAGGAAAACATAAACCAAAGTCCCCAAAATGGAGAACTCACCAACAAGCTTCGAATAGCACCGTCTAGCCACGTGGAGGAGGATGATCAACTTAGGCACCGGTTCCTATATGGTGATATCATGTAAGCAAGAGTATGTGTTAGTATGTTTGAATGTATTAAGTATGTGAGATGCAATGCAATAAGAGACAAGCTTCATAATCAACATGCATAACAATAGCCAATAGGCATGATATAACATTATTACATGTATGATCAATGGAAAAGTAGAACATGCTTAGGTAATCCATGCTCATATAGAATATCATATGTGAAGATGAGACCAAGCTAGCTTTACAAGGTACGAACCCCTCGGTAGGTTGGTGATATTGCCACCCCATCACCTAGGTGGAGATGAGTATTTACCCTCATTTTAGGTTGATGACGTTGCCACCCCATCACCCTGGTGGAGATGAGTATTAACCCTCATTCTAGGTTATCTAGGCTTTTGTGCCCCCTAGAAAGAGCTTCAAAAGCAGCCATACTGATGCAAGAGTGATAACTATTGTTGTAGGCAAACTCAATCAATGGAAGATGGTCATCCCAACTACCTTTAAGCTCCAAGTCACAAGCCCTACGAATCTCTGATGTAATACCCCATGTAGGAAAAATCATTTACATAAGCTCATTTCATCATTGTAACATCATTCATATACTATCTCATGCTTTGGACCTTCTATTCCTCAAGAAAACATAACCCGATATTTTATCAAACACCTTGGGGGTGTGTAATTGGAGTAAAAGAGCATGCATTTTAGAGATGAAATCATGCAAGAAAATCAGTGGTAAAACCTTTAATCAACACCATGCGACACCCCCCAAGACATTCATATCAAAACTCCTCATCAAATCTAACTTTAGATCCTAGATTTGAAGCTCAAAACATGCTAAAACAACCATACATTGATGAACTAAAGTCACTGTGCAGTAAATTTCTCAATATACAAGACCCACATGTAAAATCAACTTTAAATCATGCAATATACAGTAAAAGAGGGTTTAGGCACCATGGGTGAAAGTACCTAATCGTTTAACACCACATATCTTACCTTTTGTGAAGTTCTTAGAGAAGACTTTAATGGAGATATGAAGCTTGGGTGAGATCTTTGAAGAAATCCTTGAGATTGGCCTTGAGTTTGGGACTTGAATTTATGATTAGAAATAAGTCCAAGTGTTTGAGGGAATATTGGAGAATGTTTTTGGGTGATATGAGGGTGAAATAAGGCTAAGTATAGGTGAAAATATGTTTCACAAAACATAGATCCAACACTTAGACAAATCTGGGTGAACTAGGAAAAGACAATGCAGGAAATACACCTCTCCGTGTCGCAAAGTGATCGCGGACCCTCATTAGAAATTGCACCAAGCAAAATTTCATAATTTGATTCCTTCTTTAAATTTAAGGTTAGATCCTTATCACCCTAATTTGGACTCCCTGAACAAGAATATGAAGTTGGATTTTCGAAATTCCAAATGGATTTTTAGATATACGGAAAACAAGATTCCGGGCACTTTCGAGGCATGTTTTCGAGAACTTTTTGGGGTGGTTTCAATATCTACCCCTTGGGAACATTTGTCCCCGAATGAAAAAGAGATGTACAAGATAAGAATAATCATGAACAAATCAGCCCCAACATGAATGCAACATTACATTTTAAACATCACTTCCAAAATCCCATTATAAGTGTGAAATCATCATAAATTGCCAACTTAAACGTGAATGCACATTAATGACATAGGGGCTGAAATGTAACACTTGAAGTCACATAGGGGACTTAGAATTAGTACCTTAGGATTGAGTGGAGTAGAAGAGATAAGGGCACTGCTTTTGCATGTCCGCTTTAGCCTCCCAAGTAGCACTTTCAACTTGTTGGTTCCTCCAAAGGACCTTAATAGATGCCACCTCTTTGTTCCTCAAACTCTTTACTTGCCTACCCAAGATTTGAACTGGAACCTCCTCAAAAGTCAAGTTATCCTCAACAACACCCACAATATCAAGAGGCACAATGGCACTAGGATCAACAACACACTTTCTCAACAAAGAAACATGGAATACTGGATGAACCAAATTCATTTCGCTAGGCAACTTCAACTTATAAGCTACTTTTCCAACCTTCTTTATCACCTCATAAGGACAAACATACCTTGGAATCAGCTTCCCCTTCTTACCAAAATGGACCACACCTTTCCTTGGAGAAACTTTCAAATAAACCCAATATCCAACTTGGAATTCTAGGTCTCTTCTCCTTACATCGACATAGGATTTTTTATGTCTTTGGGCTTTCCTCAACCTCTCCCCAATCATCTTAACCTTCTCAAGAGCATCCATAAGTATATCCAGCCCCAATAAGGCCACCTCTCCAACCTCAAACCAACCCACTAATGATCTACAACGTCTCCTAGAAAGAGCTTCAAAAGCAGCCATACTGATGCAAGAGTGATAACTATTGTTGTAGGCAAACTCAATCAATGGAAGATGGTCATCCCAACTACCTTTAAGCTCCAAGTCACAAGCCCTACGAATATCCTCAAGTGTTTGAGTTATCCTCTCAGCTTGGCCATCTATTTGAGGGTGGAAGGCCATACGAAGGTGAACTTTGGTTCCAAGATCCCTTTGAAAAGATCTCCAAATGTGTGAAGTAAATTGTGCACCACGATCTATTATACTGGATAAGCGAACCCCATGCAACCTCACCAACTCATGGATGTACAACCTTGCATACTCTTTAGCCCCATATGAAGTCCTGGCTGGTAGAAAGGAGTCGATTTTGTCATCCTATCAACCACAACCCATATGGAATCAAAACCTTTTGTAGTGTTGGGCAACCCAACCACGAAATCTATATTAATCACCTTCCACTTCTAAGTACGAAGCTATATGTCTTGGGTTAGGCCACCCAACCTTTGATGCTCGGCTTTGACTTGTTGACAACTATGACAATCGAAGACAAATTTAGCAATATCTCTCTTCATGCCTCCCCAACAATACACATCCCTCAAGTCTCTATACATTTTGGTGGAACTGGGGTGGACAGATTAGAAAGAATTGTGGACTTCATCAAGAATTCTCTCCCTCAAACCATAAACACATAGCAGACATAACCTACCTTGGTATCTAAGGGCCCAATCTCCCCCTTGGGAGAAAACCTCTATCTTTCCTTCTTTCACCAAGGCTTCAACTCAAGCAAGGAGGAGTTTAGATCTTTTTTTGTTATCACCTCATCAACAAAGAAGATGTAAAACCATCAAAAACAAAAATACCATTACCCGCATCCTCTAACCTCACCCCTAGTCTAGCCAACTTATGCACCTCCCTAGCCATCTCCCTATCACCACCATCCATATGAGCTAGGCTACCCATAGACACCTAACTCAAAGCATCTGCGACAACATTTGCCTTACCCAGATGGTAATGCACACTCATGTCATAGTCCTTAAGGAGGTCTAGCCACATTCTTTCTCTCAAGTTGAGATCTTTTTGAGTGAAGACATATTGAAGGCTCTTATGATCGATAAAGACATCAATATGCGCCCCATACAAATAATAAAGCCAAATCTTTAATGCAAATACCACAGCGACCAATTCAAGATCATGAGTAGGGTAGTTCTTTTCATACACTTTGAGTTGCCTAGAAGCATAGGCTATGACCTTACCATTTTGCATTAGTACATAACCCAAACCAACTCTAAATGTATTACAATACACAAAAAACCTTAAAGCCTATCCGGTAGTGACAATATAGGAGTAGACACAAGTCTATCTTTCAATGTTTGGAAATATTTCTCACATTCATCAGTCCACACAAACTTAACCTTCTTTTGAGTCAATTTTGTCATAGGAGAAGCAATGGAGAAGAACCCATCCACAAACCTTCTATAGTAACCCGCAAGGCCCAAGAAACTCCTAATATATGACGGGGTCAATGGTCTAGGCCAATTTCAAATAAAATCTCTTTTCTTAGGATCCACTTTTATACCTTCCGCGGACACAATATGACCCAAGAATGCAACCTCCTTCAACAAAAATTCACACTTGTCATATTTAGCATACAATCTCTCCTCCCTCAATCTTTGCAACATGACCCTCAAATGGCCCATATGTTCTTCCCTACTATGTGAATAAATTAAAATATCATCAATGAAGACCACAACAAAGGAATCAAGATAGGGCTTGAAGAACCTATTCATTAGGTCCATGAAGATGGTCAGCGCATTAGCCAATCCAAAGGAAATCACCAACAAAGGAATCAAGGTAGGGATTGAAGACCATATCCATCAGGCCCATGAAGATGGTTGGCGCATTAGTCAATCCAAAGGACATAACCATAAATTCATAATGCCCATACCTAGTCCAAAAGGCCATCTTTGGAATATCACACTCCCTCACCCTTACTTGATCGTACCCTGACCGAAGATCAATCTTAGAGAAATAGCTAGCCCCTTGCAATTGGTCAAAATAGTTAATCCCTTCTCCAAAAAATCTTTCAATTGCTCCTTTAACTCCTTCAACTCCGTCGGGGCCATACAGTAATGGGGAATGGAGATAGGTTAGTTGTCGGGAAGGAGATCTATGCCAAAATCTATCTCCCTTTTGGGAGGGACACTGGGAATATCATTTGGGAAGACATCAAGAAATTCATTTACAACTGGAACCAACTCAATAGAAGGGACTTTGGACTCCACATCTATGACTCTCATAAGATGATACAAATACCCCTTCGAAATCAACCTATGGGCTTTAATGCATGAGATGAACCTACCCACTCAATGACGAGTTCGTTTGGAAATTGAAACTTGACTGTACGGGTTCTACAATCAATAGAATCATAGTATGCATGCAACCAATCCATTCCAAGAATAACATATGCATAACAATAGGCAACTGTACGGGTTCTACAATCAATAGAATCATAGTATGCATGCAACCAATCCATTCCAAGAATAACATCAAAATCAACCATAGCTAATTCAACAAGATCACAAGGTAAGATTTTATGCAAGATGTAAACTGGATAATTTCTATACACCCTCCTTAAAACAATAGACGCACCAATAGGAGTAGACACCTTATATGACCCATTTAACAAATTTGACTCAACATGAAACATTTTAGCAACAAAAGGGGTAACAAAGGAAAGGGTGCCACCCGGATCTATCAAAGCATATACATCAAGATCAAAGATTTTATACATATCGGTAAGTACATTGGGGACCTCACCAGCCCCTTGCCTTCCATGTAGAGCATAGAATCAATTATGCCTTGGGGCACCACATTAAGGACAATCTTTATCCAATGGGACTGTATTTGCACCCCGAACTTTGCCACAGTTTCTTGGACAATCTACTTTCTTGTGACCAAGCTCCACATATTTAAAACATGCATTGGAACCCTTAAAATGTAGTCCCTTATGGCTCTACCCACATGTAGTACAGACATTAATGGGAGCCACACCACCAAAACTTTGAGTTCTATGGAAGCCATTAGCAAACCCCCTATTTGTAGCATCAAGAGCCCCTTGGCCTTGATGGAATCAACCACCCCTATGGAGCTTGCCCCTAGTACAAGCTCTTTTAGCCTCATGGTCCTTCTCTTTCTCAACTATTCTTCTTCCATTTTCTCAGCATATATTATTAACTGAGACAAGTCCACATTACTAATAAGCAATGGGGACTGGCACTCTTCACTTACCAAATCGAAGACCCCCAATCCAAACTTATTCATCTT
>DF357487.1:2878-17910 GCA_000787875.1 Solanum virginianum | reverse complement strand
GAAGACCCCCAATCCAAACTTATTCATCCTTGACCTAGGGTCGGCCAAGTTGATTAAATTTGAGGGAAATACTCCCTCACACTCATATCACCTTATTTTAAGTTCATAAATTCAACCAACATTACTTCCCTAAGCTCAAGAGGGAAGAACCAATTAAGGAAAGGCAATTTGAATTCCTCCCAAAGCACTATATAGCCATAACCCTTCTCACCTTTCCATTGATCAAACCAAATTTGGGCCACCCCTTTGAGTTGGTACGCCGCTAACTCCGCCTTCTCATTTGGCCCAACATCCATATTTGACAAGATTTTGTAGACTTTATCAATAAACTCTTGTGGATCCTCATCCACCTTTGACCCATGGAAAACTGGAGGATTCATCCTCATGAAGTCCCTTACCCTAGCTCTTGAGGTAGTAACATGAGGGGCTTAGGCTCCTTGTTGGACTTGGTTGCCCACCACTTGAGCAAGCATAGTAAGAGCATCTCGTAGCTCACCATTGGTAGGTTTCTCCTCGGGAGTTTGGGCCTGTCTTCCTCTAGTATTCAGCATGATCTAGCATAGCAAAGAATAATCATTATGGGGGAATAATGATCATAACTCTAAAGCATGAGTTAGAACAAGAAGAAGGGAAATATTTCCTAAAACACCTCATAGCCTCCTATTCAAAGTCATGGCGCGCTTCACAACCATGAATATAACTCTAATCAGCGATGTGTTAGACTTTGAGAATTTATCAACCTAGTGATCTGATACTAAGTTTGTCACATCCCCAACCTAGGGCCTAGACGTGACCGGTGAATAGGGAATCCAAAGGGACCCCAAACAAGCCTCATAGCATATCATTACACTTCCTTCGTTGTAGAAGCAATGTAAAACATCATAAGAAACATGAACAAGGGAAAAATGAGACTAAGAGAGAAAGAGATAGTGTAATACTTAAAATAACATAGATGAGTCAAAGCTCATACATTAATACATAACATGTCCAACAAACACCTCTAAATACATAGATAGAGCAGGGGCCAAGACAAAGTAACCAGGCTAACACTCACAGTCAAATAGAACATAAGATAGTGCCTCAATACATAGATAAGAGGAAAACATAAACCAGAGTCCCCGAAATAGAGGACTTACCAACAAGCTTGGAATAGCACAGTCTAGCTATGTGGAGGAGGATGATTAACTTGGGCACCTGTTCCTATATGGTGATATCATGTAGTCAAGAGTATGCGTTAGTACGTCTGAATGTACTAAGTATGTCGGATATAATGCAACAAGAGACAAGCTTCATTATCAACATGCATAACAATAGGCAATAGATATGATATAGTAATATGTCATGTATGATCAATGCATAAGTAAAACATGCTTAGGTAATTCATGGCATATAGAATATTATATGTGAAGATGAGATCAAACTACCTTTACAAGGTATGAACCCCTCGGTAGGTTGGTGATGTTGCCATCCATTACCTAGGTGGAGATTAGTATTAACCCTCATTCTATGTTGATGATGATTGGCACCTCGTCACCCTGGTGGAGATAAGTATTAACCCTCATTCTAGGTTACTCGGGCTCTTGCCCCCCCGGATCGGGCATGGTCTATGCAACACTTTATATAGGATTCATCATAATCTCTAATGCAATACCTCATGTAAGGATAATCATGTATATAAGATCATTTCATCATCATAACATCATTCATATCATATCTCACGTTTTGGACCTTCAATTTCTCAAGAAAATATAACAAACATTTTATCAAATACCTTTGGGATGTGTAGTGGAGGTAAAAGAGCATGCAATTTAGAGATGAAATCATGCAGGAAAATCAGTGGTAAAACCTTTAATCAACACCTTTAACACCTTGAAACACCCCCAAGACATTCATACCAAAACTCCTCATCAAATCCAACATTAGGTCCAAGATTTGAAGCTCAAAATATTCTAAACAACCATACTTTGATAAACTAAAATCACTGTGCAGTAAATTTCTCAATAAACAAGACCCACATGTAAAATCAACTTTAAATCATGAAATATTAAGTAAAAGAGGGTTTAGGTACCATGGGTGAAAGGACCAAATGGTTCAATACCATATATCTTACCTTTTGTGAAGTGCTTGAGAAAGACTTTAATGGAGATTTGAAGCTTGGGTGAGATCCTAGAAGAAATCCTTGAGATTGGCCTTGAGTTTGGGACTTGAATTTAGGGTTAGAAATGAGTCTTAAGTGTTTGGAGGAATATTGGGGAATGTTTTAGGGTGATATGAGGGTGAAATAAGGCTAAATATAGGTGAAAGTACATTTGGGAAAACATAGGTCCAACACTTAAAAAAACTGGGTGAACTAGAAAAAGACAGTGCAGGAAATACACCTCTCCGTGTCGCGAAGAGGTCGTAGACCCTCATTGGAAATTGCACCAAACAAAATTTCATAATTTAATTCCTTTGCTTTAAATTCAAGGTTAGACCCACAGTGCAGGAAAACAACTTCTCTACATCGAGGAGAGATCGCGGACCGTCTCTGGAAATTACACCAAGTCCAAATTTCATAATTTGATTCCTTGCTTTAAATTCAAGGTTAGACCTTTGTCACCCTAATTTGGACCCCCTGAATAAGAATATGAAGTTGGATTTTTGAAATTCCAAATGAATTTTTAGATATATGGAAAACAAGATTCCGGACACTTTCGAGGCACATTTTCAGGAACTTTTTTGGGTCGTTTTAGACATCTCCTCGGCTCATCCTCAAAATTAGATATTTTAAATAAACAAGTCTTAACATAAGCATGAATGAAAGTGGTTATTATCCCCAGAATGATCGACTCACCAATAGCAATCTTCAACCAAACCAACAAGCGACGTGAAGGACAGCGAGGAGCGTCGGTCCCTACATGGAAAAATCATGTAGGCAAAATTATGCATTAGTACTTTGAATGTACTAGTATGTGGGTATGCAATGCAAAAAACATAAGTCATAAACTAGTGAACAATATAATCATTTAAAATATTTTTGAAGTCATATCACATAGGATGATACATGTGGAAAGTAAGGAAAGCACATTTAATTAATTTCATAAGAGAACACTTAAAGTTGGAATACTAAGGAACATAGGTTATCATGCATAAGTAAAGTTGCAATACCCTTTTAGGAAAACAATACTTTTAAATGAATCATCTTATTATAAATGAAACATTAGTAATCATAATGAACGACACCATACATGCTTGGAAAGAAACTCATGTACCTTCATGAGAAATACCATTAGTAGTAACAAGGAAACATAAGCACATGAGAGGAAAATTATTTTAAATTATAATAAGTTATGCAAGTCTTGAACCACCCACCATAGTGGTAAACATCGTTTTGATAAAACATGAAGCAACCATCATAAATCATCAAAAAAGGGCATTTTGGGGACATGGGGAGAACTTGAACATATGTGAGAGAATGATAGGTCAAAAAATGAGATATACCATAAGCCTTTGTGTAGTTCATAAGACATAGTGAGAGAGACTATAACTAACATAAACCATGTGAGCTAATTCATAGAGTCTCATTGTTTCCCTGACACCAGTAGAAAGGGGGAAATAGGTTTTCCAGGGTAAACCTTCTAATTCGTAAGTGGATCCACCAAGCCTTGTGTGATCTAATACATGGTTCTAGTTCTTGGACTCGAGTACTTTCCTTAAGCCCTCAGACTTGGTTACTCACCTCAAGCCCTTATCTTTAGGGTACTCACCTCTTAGGGATTAGCATAATCACCTCTAATCCCTTTACCTATGGTAGCACATAGTTTTGAGACTTAGGTATTTTCCTCTAGTTCACTCAGTGTTAGGTAGTGCTCTCACAAGAGTAGAAAATTATAAGTCACAGAATCATATCATTAATATCATGCCAAAAGTTGTAGAGATCAATAACAATCAACAATCAGACAAAGCGGTGTGACCCTTCGGCGCATCGCCGAGTGGAGGGCAATTTATCCAATCCCCAACCCATTGATATCATAAACTTAAAGTCATAGGATAGCTCCGTAATCATTCCTTAGGTAGGAGATCCTCCACCATCAAATATGCATTCTTTAACTAGATTAGAGATCCTCTACTTTAAACATTTGTTCACTAACTAAATAGGAGATCCTCTACCATCAATACATTTATTGGGAACTTTTCATAAGTCAATAATAAACATGGAACATCTCATAAGCCTTTATTCCTCATTAAAACATCATTTAATAACCTTTTATAAACTTTGGAAGAAGTCGTTAATATTAATAAATTTTCATGAACTCTCAAGCATGTAGCAAACCTTTTTTTTTTATCATAAATGAGACATTCCATCATATAGCTAAATTCCAAAATTTTGTGGTATTATGCATATAGACTTAAAATCATAAAGTTCAAGAGCATAGGATATGAATGAAGTAAAATATGATCATTTGGGAACCATTTAAAACAACCCATCATCATAATAGTGAAACCCTTAATTTGGGTATCATGAAATCCATTTTAAAATACATAACCTTCCATAAACTTTCATAACATATGATTGAACCCTCATTATTTAGAAATTATACTTCAAGACGTGTAGTGAAAATTATTAATTTAAATTACTCTTAAATAACTTGTCACAATCTTACATATCATCTTTCAAATATAGACCTGGAAATATGAAACTCATATCATAAAATCATCAACCTCATAGTATCTTATGGCATCATAACATTCATAGCTTTGGATATCATAAAATAGCTTCATAATAGAAAACCCTTTAAAGGAAATATATCATGCAATTCAACTCATTAGATGATAAATCTCAACATATCTCATGCATAATAGGAGTAATAAGAAATCAAACTTTAATCTTAGTAAAATTTGTAGTAAAGGTTTTGAGGCTCCATGGGTGGAAAGAACTATGGATGGAAGGACCACATACCTAAATAATGATATTTGTTAAAGGAAACTTGAGGAAGACTTATGGGCTTTACTTGAAATCTTGAAATCCAAGGATAGTTCTCAAAAATCTTGAGATTGAATTGAATATTTTTGGGAGGATTTTGGAGAGGATTAGGGCTACTAATGGCTTACAAGAGTGTATATGAGTAATATGGTCAAAACCCTAGCATTTTGTGAAGTATCTTATCGGAAAAATTGATTCTCCAGAGGTCCCATCAAAGAATCATTCGATGATATGCCAAATGGGACCTTTAGATCGTCATTTTTGACAGTTTTTGGAACTTTCTGTAGCAATTTGGTGACCAATTTGATGTTGTACCAAATGCATTAGACGATTAAACTGATCATTGCCTTTTTTGATACCCCAAACAGGCTTTAGTAAAATAGTCATAACATTTTACTCTGAACTCGAAATGAGGTGAAAACTGGATGCATTCGAAAGTTAATTCAAAGACCTACAGTTTGGTATATAGTGGGTCACCTAATTCTTTATATGCTAAGATATATGATAATTTGAAGTTGACCGTTATACAAATTCTCACTGAAACTTAACCGATTTGAATCTTTAGGTCTTGGCTCGATGCAAGAGATACCTCATGACTCTAAACCACATGTAATCAACTTTGAATACCTAGAAATTGATCCACCACAATGGAAGTCACCAAATTGATAACATGTGCTTACGAAGAATGACTCAGGTCCTGGCTTGAGATTTAGGGCTTTACAACTTTGTCCTACTCAATCGGGGGCTATAACAACTCCCCGAGCCGCCCTGGATTCACCTCAAGTAGCAGGTTCCTTGGATTTTCCCATTTCTACATAACAAGCTCCAAACATTTTGTGAGTATCAATCATAAGGCAATTAGGTTCAACATTTATGCACAACAAAATCATTTTGGGTGGATAGGTCTCATTCACTGCAGAACATGTTCGGCGGTCAAATAGGTCATCGTCTTTTTGTAAAATTTTAAAATTTTGCTCATTGCTACTTCCGGTGATGATGGTGCAAATTCAGCGATATGCTGAATGGATTCGATGATAGAAGATACAATTGCCAAAAGTTGTAGAGATCAATAACAATCAACAATCAGACAAAGCGGTGTGACCCTTCGGCGCATCGCCGAGTCTAATTTAATGATCAAAATGACCATTGTCGAAGATGACTGGCAAGGACAACTCTCATGCATTCAAAATTTTATCACATTTCATAAGAACAATGCGGATAATCACACACAAACCCATATTCAATCATTAATACATGCTCATTCATTTATTTCATCATTCACATGGTCTCTGGCTATAAACACGACCCTAATACTCAAAGAAAGCAGGAGCATTTTTCATCCATATAATAATCGAGCTTTAAAGGTCAGGGTCAAATCCCATAGATAACAATGTGTTCGCAATTGGATCAGCTAAGGACTAGGAGCTACTATTCTCAATTCGACAAGCGAGTACCAAGCAAATTCTAACTAAATGGTGGGAAACTAAGCTAACAACTACTCCTAGTAAGAAAATAGGACAAGGATTGATCAAGCAAGAGAGAAAGGATGGGGATATTGGAATCAATCAAAGCTCAATCAATCCATTAGCATCAAATTAACTCTATGGGTAGGCTAGGTTGCTTGTAACCATACCTCAATTATGACAATATAGTGTTTTGCAAGAGCCTATTACGGCCTCTCGTGTGAGCCACTCCAAGACACACTTGGCTTAAGCACCTCAAATCAAAACTCCCAAGTCCATAGCCATTGAATCCTTTTTCAAGACCTCAATACATAAACCCATGACTATCATGCAACCCTCCACTACAACTACTCAAATTACTACAATAATTGAAGATCTAAGCTAGATTCAAGTTTGTGACCTCAAATCATAAGTTAAACATGAAGGTAGGGATGAACCCATAAATCAATTGAATCAAATCAAAGCAATTTGTGAGGAACCACATAATTTTGCAAGTAAATCATCAAATAAGCATGAAAGCAAGAGAAATAATCAAGAACCATAAACAAATTAACATCCAAGTTCAAATAAAGCTACAAATTATGCATTCAAGAACAAGGAAAGAAAGAGTGAGTGAAAGATAAATACAAGAGAAGTTCACACTCTTCAATCCACTTAAGAATTTATAGAAAACTTGCTCTAAATACTCACCCTAAACTAAAATTTACACTAAGGTGTGTTTTCTCTCTTCAAGTATGTCTGGAGGAATGTTCTATGATGAATGAATGTCCAGTATGAAGAACAAGGGCTGGGAGTGCGTGTATACATAATTTTGGGACTAAAATGGTGAAATTCCTAAGCTGCCTAGACATTGGATACTATAACATTCCATGATCATGCTCAGCACTCCATGACAGTGGAGAGTTGTTTTTCCTGTGCTCCGCGTTCGTGCTTAGGCATAGTGCGCTCGTGCTTCTCTATGTGCCATAGCTCCGTGTTCGCATGCTTGAAGGCAGTATTCGCACGCCTAAAGGCCGCTCTTACACGCTTGAAGGCTGCGTTCGCGGAGAGTAATGATGCCAAGTACTCTTCAGTGCATTTTCAGCTCCTTTTTGCTCCAATTAAGATCCAACTTCAATTCTTCTCAGCAAATCTCCATTCTAAGCCATATGCACTTGTAATATACACCATGCAAAACATAATTAGCCTTAAGTTATGAAATTAACAACACAAAATCATTCAAAAAAGTGTAAGAAATGAGTGTAAGTTATACACTCATCAACACCCTCAACTTAAGACTTTGCTTCTCCTTTAGCAAAACAAAACCAAAATCAACAGACCAGCAATTTAAGCACACAATCCCAACTCACTCTAAACAACTAAATCATGATCATGGCGATGGTTGTTACCAACAATTAGCTGGATGCCTATCAAGTAACTCCCTCACATTCTAAAAACACATTTTTCAATTCAAAACCAATTTCCAATAATGACCAACTGACAACACCAATTCTCAAGAAATGACTCAAACTCCTAGTCAACTAACAAGTTTCACTTGACTCAACCTCGACAAGCATCAATCTTACCAATCCATTTCAACGTGCATGTCCTCCCAAAAAGAAAGAAAGTCCCCAAAAAACACAAGTATGTATAATGAACAAAGGACAAGGACTCAAACACTCACACTCAACAAATGAACATCTCATATACACAAATGTCACACCATAGGCTTGCCTCTATTTTCAATCAACATTGGTTCAATTTCATTCGGTTGAAAATCTCAAAGGTCTTTTTAGGATTGTAATGTAGGCTTAGGGGTAGGGTAGGTTAAAATTTTGATAAATAAAATGTGACCAATTAGCCAACCAGCAAAATCACTTATTAGAAATAAGATCTTATTGTTGCATTGAAAGAGATAAATGTTGACTAATCTGGCTAACATTGAACTTGGTAAAATGAAATTGTTACTACACCTGAGTTTGATGCCTTTGTTGTAGATGCTTTTGATTCACTTTTATTGGATGCTGGTTCGGATTAGAGATTGACGGACAACTTTATTATACCTTACTCTTACCGGGCAAGATATATCTATGCAGTTCAAAGTTTGTGTTAGTTCATCCAGGCGCGCCCAAAATCTCTAACATGAATGCTATCATTAGGATAGTGAATTATGATGAGCAATCACCAGGACTTAGCGGGCTCTTAGCCGCAAAGTCCATTGGTTCTCTACAAGTATTCTGTGATGCAAAATGCGAATCTTATGTTAATACTAAGAGATCAATTACTGGTAACTTAATCAAGTATGGAAACTCACTAATCTCATAAAAATTTATGAAATAGTCCACCAGTTCTAGAAGTTTAACTAAGGCAGAGTATAAAAGTATTGCCTCCATTGTTGTAGAAATCGCTTGGATTATTGGCCTTTTTAAAAGAATAGACGTGCCTTTGACCTTGCATGTTCCTTTGAATTATGACAAACAAATAACTATCCAAATTGCTGCTAATCTAGTGTTCTATGAAAGAATAAAGAGCATTGGCATTGATTATCACTTTATTATAGAGAATGCCCTAAATGATCTTGTGATCATACACTACTTGCGTTTTCTGAGCAGCCTGCTGATGTCCTTACTGAAGGTCCCGGTAGGCATGAACATTCTTATCACACATCCAAGATAGAGATAAGAATTATTATAACTATAACGGAAGTATTATTATAAATAGCTGAATTGGAGCCAATTGTCACGATTATTTAGTTAAGCTACTTTTAGTTAGTTAAGCTAACAGAAGATTTGGTTGTTAGAGTATGAAAGTTTGTGAAGATATTTTCCATTTTATGCCAAGGTGGGTTAGTAAATGTAGACATAAGGAGAATCAATTTTACATAGTAGATCAAATTTCTTTGTATTGTTTCTGAACATTTTAACTGGAAGATCTATCTGTGAATATGAAATGGAGATTTCAGAATTCTCAAAGTTCATCTTCGAATGTTTGTTTGATGATTAGCTTAACGCATCCCACCCCCTCTTACCCTATAGTTTTTTTATTATATTATAGTTAAATATCCTTGAGATTACAATTTTTTGCTTGCTTACTAAAACTAGGGAAAGAATAAGTAATTAATTCATTTTTTAAGAAAATATTTTTCAAGAAAATGTACTCATTCATACTAAACATTCACTAAAATGAGAACAATAACTTTAATTCCTAATGAGATTAGTAGGAAAAATAATTTCTACAGATGAGATTTCACATTAATTGTATTATCCCTGCCCTCCTACACACATTACCTTAACCCAACCATCCCACCACCCTTACCCCATTTTTCATAGACTTTGTCTAACTTACATACAATATTTTTCTTTTTTTGTAGGTGTAATAGATTTTGCTTACTTATTGAATACAAGAAAATATATAAGTAAGAAGTCCACCTATTTTTTTGAAAATATTTTTGATATATTTTTTCATGGTACCAAACACATCCATAAACTTCATTAGTTATGATTAGAAAAAATTTGCAAAAATATATATTTTAAGAGCATAAATTATGAACTACGTCAATTTTCAAAATTTTTTACATATTTAAGTTTTTTATTTACATCTATGTCACCTCATGATATAATTATTTTTAAAAAATGCATAATTAAAGTCTAATTAATTCTACACTGAAAAGACATTTAATTATGGTAGAGAGATGATTTTATTTGTAATTATGTATACTACTGGTTATATTAATATACTCCAATTAATTCTTAGAGTCTGCCTCTCTCCTTATTGATTTTTTTCCTGAATGAGCTAGTAATTTCGTGTATTATTTTTTTATTCAGCCGATTTGTGTCCCAATTAATGATTTGTTGATAACACAATAAAATAATAATTCACAAAAGTAAAAAAAATACACTTATTATCAAATAATATTTATAAAAAATATTCTTGACAATATGAATACTAACAAAACTATACTTAAATAATATGAATACTAACAAAATAATACCAATTAATACTATAATAACACTTATTAACTAAAACTCAACACACAATTACCAAATATTAACAAATAAATACACCAGCCAACAAACTTTGAAATCAACATTTCACCAAACGGCCATTAACTATTTTTTTATTTTTACAAATACCAAATACAATCAACGAACTTACCATCATTTTTTTTAACAATTATGAATAATATTAAATGATATTAACACCAACAAAAATAACTAAATACAAGGTAAGATCAAATTAATATCAAATAATACTCAACCAAATAAATTTGTAATGACCCGGATATCATACGACGTCATAGACCTTGAGAAATCTTGTTTTGGGCAAAGATTAGGACTAAGTGTGTCTCAAGAGAGACCACATGGACAATGTGGGGTCACACGAGCCGTGTGGCCTCAAGTGAGACCATACTAGACCTCAAATCTTGCATGTTGGCCTTGGGGTGGAGTTGCAAGCTAAGACACACCTCACTGACACCCACACGAGTCGTGTGACAGTTCACGGGCCATGTGGAGGAGCCGTGGGGTGGCCTAGGCTAGCAAAGCCCATCATTCGTGCTAAGTGGAGCCACACGACTAGTCATACGGGTCATGTGATGTGAGATGGACCGTTTGGCCTTTCGTGGAGCTTCCAGAGTGAAAATATTCTAAGAATGGTGTCACCGTCTCATAACTTTTTCGCAAAATTGTCCTAAGGTTGGGGAGACGAGAGAATCACACGGACCGTATGGCTCCACATGGGTCATGTAGTGGTCCATTTGGTAGTTCGTGCGAAAAAAAAATTCAAGTGTTAGTTCAAGATAAAAATTTCTGGAAAATTTTCTAGTTTCACTGGCACTCCACACAGATCGTACCACACAACCCGTTTACCCTCTAGTCAAGTGACTTTTGGTAAAATTTTCTTCTGATTCATTAATGGCATTTTCATAAAATCGGTTATCTTTATTGGTCTTTTGGGAATTTCAATGCTATTCTATGGTCATCTAAAGATGTAAAACCTATTTTAAACATTAAAACTCATCTCTCATAATCCTGAACTCTCTCAAAAGAACTCTTGGAGATTTCAACTTGGGTGCTATGGAACTCAATTTTTCTTCACAATTTTGTGGGGTTTCTTCATCTTAGTGAAGGTATGTGGGTTTGATCCTTGATTACCTTTCAATCAAGGAGACTCAAACTATTTTCAAGCAATTTTATGAATTTCTGGGTTACTTTAAATCGGAATTTTGAATACTATGATTCCTAAAGTTCTATTTATGCATGGGTAGTGTTTACTTGATGATGTTATGGTGATTTAAATCATTATATGAGGATTTACTTTGGATTTATGGAATTATAAGTATGTATGTCCTCTTTAAGACTTGTTTATGCATGGGTGATCTTATGTTGGATTTAAATATGAATTTAATGGTGTATTTACTTCAATTTCACCTTATATTATTGATTTTAGATTTAATCCTAATTACCCATGCTATTCTGTCATTATTCATAGCATATGCATTCATGTACATGGGTTATTATGGAAATTATAAAGTGGGTTAAGCCCAATTTTGTTATACGATATGATTTTTGATAAGTTATTGGTTATGACAAAATTTGATCACATGTATGTCAATTGATTATTGCTCCTTGAGCATTTTGGGTGTTTGCACCATTTTAGTAAATGAATGGGTTATTCCTATGCATGAGTACTATGACTATGAACTATCATTTTGGAATTTGAGTGTAAGTATGAATTACTACGAATGGTATTTGGATTTAAGGTTTAAGTATGCATTGAAATGATTTTGGAAGTGAACATTGTCTCTTGAAGCATGTATATATATACATATATTATAAGTATTCTTGTGGGATGATGAGTTAACACTGAGGGAATGAGGGTTCCGCTCTCTTTCCTTGAACTATGTGCCTAGCATTGGGTCCTTTCTGAAATGTGGTTGCCTGTAAGGAAAGATACCTCCGAAATGGGGTTACCATAAGGAGAAGAAATGATATGATATATATGAAATGATATGATATATATTAAAATCCTATCTGAAATAGGGTTTCCTGTAAGGAAGGTTACTTCATACGAAATGGGGTTGCCCGTAAGGTGAAGTATGGTTTGTCTTTGGCAAGTGGACCACCTCTTTATCGATGGGGGGATTTCATCGGGATTCCAAGTAATAGCCCACTTGGTCTTACTTATGTCAGTAGAGGTCTCATCCCCACTATATATGAGCATTCTTTGCAATTCATTCATTATGAATTTTATAGCATCTTTTTATATTACATTCCTTGATATTCAATCCATTTTATATTATGTGCCCTTGTCATCTAACATTGATATGCAGGTTTTGGTAAGTTTATGCATTGCATCCCGCATACTTAGTACATTCAAACATACGAACGCATACTCTTGTGTCATGACCGAAGCCTAGGGCCTGGATGTGACACGGCAAATGGGGAACTCAAAGGAATCCCAAACAAGCCTCTTAACTTGTCATTACACATCATTGGTGATGAAAGCATATAAAAGACATAAAAGAGTGAGAATAGGGCAAAGGGACTAAGGAAAAAGCTTGCATAACATCATAATCAAGTGACAAGAGTCAAAGCTTATATCATAGATACATAATATGTCCAACAAACACCTCTAATACATAGATAAGAGCTAGGGCCAAGACAAAGCAACCGGGCTCAACCTCATAGTCAAAATAGAACATAAAGAACAATGTCTCAATACATAATAAGAGCAACATAGACTAAGGTCCCTGAAGTGGAGGACTCACCACAAGCTTGAGTAGTATCGAATTTGGCCACGTGGAGGAGGATGATCAACTTGGGCTCTGGTTCCTACATGGTGATATTATGTAGGCAAGAGTATGTTTTAGTATGTTTGAATGTACTAAGTATGTAGGATGCAATGCAACAAGAGATAATCACATTAATAAAAATGCATAACAATAGGCAATAGGCATAATATGACAATATGGCATGTATGATCAATGCATAAGTAGAACATGCTTAAATAACTCATCTCATATAGGATATCATATGTGTGGAAGAGACCAATCTAGATTTTCAAAGTACAAACCCCTTGGTAGGTTAGTGATGATAGCACTCATCACCATAGTGTGCGAGCTAGAAACCCCTCATAAAGGTTAGTGATGATAGAACCCATCACCCTAGTGTGTAAGGTACAAACCCTCATCAAGATTAGTGATGATAACACCCATCACCCTAGTATATGAGGTACAAATTCCTCATCAAGTTTAGTGATGATAGCACCCATCACCATAGTGGTTGAGATATTAACCCTTCAACTGGGTTACCCGGACTCTTAGTCCCCCCAGATCAGGCATGATCTAATGCAACACTTCATATAGAATTCATCATATACATAAGCTCATTTCATCATCATATAGTCATTCATATTATATCTCATATTTTAAACCTTCAATTCCTCAAGAAACCAAATCCGGATATTTATCAAAAACTTAGAGGGTGTGTAATGCTCGTATAAAACCATGAAATATAGAGATGAAATTATGCAAGAAAATTCATGCTAAAACATTAATCAACACCTTGCAACACCCTCAAGTAATATATATAAAAACCCCTCCTAAATATTACAATAGATCAAAGATTTATAACTTAAAATATAGCAAAACAGTCACAATTTCTCATAGCTTTAACATAGTATGCAGTGAATTTCGTAATGGTTTCGGATGAGGGTTTGAGACTTGAATTTGGGAGTGAAAATATGGCTAAGTATAGGTATAAACACATTTGGGAACCCTTAAAAGTCTTGGACCGAGCTAAAAAAATAGGCACCCAAGACTTAGAAGTCTTGGACCGAGCTAAAAAGAAACAGGCACCATTTCGCGACGCAGATTCCTCTCTGGAATTCGCACTTTAAAAAATTATAATTTCTTATCTTTTGCTCTTAAATCGGGGTTAGACCCTTTACCCCCTAATTTTGACCTATGAAGAGGAATATGAAGTTGGATTTTTTATATTGCATATGGATTTTGAGATATATGGAAATTATAATTTTGGGCATTTCGAGGTACATTTTCGAGAAGTTTTTGGGGTCGTTTCAATATCTCCCCCATTGGAACATTTGTCCCCTTATGCAAATAAGATATGCAAGATAAGAGTGATCATAAAAAAATCAGCCCCAACAAGAATGCAACATTACATTTAAAACACCATTTTCAAAACCTCAACATAAGTGTAAAATCATCATAAGTTTGCCAACTTAAACATGAATGCATATGAATGACATAGGGGCTTAAATATAAGACTTGAAATTACATAGAGGACTTAGGATCAGCACCTTAGGCTTGAGTGGAGTGGAAAATATAAGGATACCATTTTTGCATGTTCCCTTCGGCCTCCCATGTAACACTTTCGACTTATTGGTTCCTCCAAAGGACCTTAACAGATGCCACCTCCTTGTTCCTCAATCTCTTCTCTTGCTTATCTAAAATCTGAACCAAAACCTCCTTATAAGTCATGTTATCTTCAAAAACACCCACAACATCAGGAGACACAATAGCATTAGGATCACCAACACATTTTCTCAACATAAAGACATGGAACATTGGATGAACAAAATTCATTTCACTAGGCAACTTCAACTCA
>DF357488.1:107283-148456 GCA_000787875.1 Solanum virginianum | reverse complement strand
AATCGACCAGATCGCATCAAAGCAGGATCCAAAATATCAGCTCTGTTTGTTGCTGCTATCACCTGTAGTGAAGGAAAGAAACCAAAGCAATTCATAAAAATGTAGGAAATCACTAACTGAAGATCACTTCGTTTTTAGCTTTTGCAGTTATGTGTAGCTAAAATCAAGAACCAGAAAGGCATATTTCTTGGGAAGGATTATCGTGATCAATATCCGAACCACAAAGTAAGGAAAAAAATATATAAATAGTTTCAAGTAAAAAAGAACCTTAATCCTATCATCGCTGCTAAAACCATCGAGCTGATTAAGTAACTCCAACATAGTTCGTTGGACCTCTCTATCCCCGCTAACTTCGCTGCAAGAAAACACCATTACGCAGTAGTGCTTAAATTCCTTGTTTGCAAGCGCATGCTGCTTTTTAGCTAGTACACGCCGAGACTGAGGATATTACGGTCATGCAAGGTTAAGTACAGAGCAACGTAAAACAAAGATATAGTGTACCTATCAAAACGCTTTGTGCCTATAGCATCAATCTCATCAATGAAAATTATGCAAGGTGATTTCTCTTTTGCCAGCTGGAATGCATCACGAACAAGTTTTGCTCCATCTCCAATGAACATCTAAAGTTCGTACAGGGATTTGATCAGCAGCATATTTGAGTCAATCACTTTAAATTTCAACTTAATAAAATTGTAAAGTTTACATGCAGTAGTTGGTTGCTAACTTTAGAAAGCCAAACAATAATATTATAAACTAATACGCACTTAATTAAACAATCATAAGTTAAAAACAAGAACTAAAATTTCTTCCTTGAAGACGATTTACTCAGGGTACTGTTAGAGCTGTTTGTTTAAAAATTAAAACTAAACAGAGACCAACAGTGCTGCCTTTTGGTAAATTTAAAGGACTAAACATGTTCAGTAGTAAATATGAAGGATGGTTTTAGACCTGCCCCCAAATACAAAGGACCAACTTTTGTCATTTTCTCTGGATTAATCCTCCAATTTCAGACGAATTCAAGTAGATAAAGGACCATTTTTGTCATTTTCTCTAGATTAATCCTCCAATTTCAGACGAATGTAGAGAGTCATCTTACATATAAAAATTTTAATATAATTTACTTTTTTTTTTAAAGTTGTACTTTGCAGCAGCTCTTAGTCAGAATTGCCCCAAAAATGAAAAGGCAAAAGAGAGATCAACTTCGTATGAATCTAGGCAATTGAACATAATAGGATTCAAACACCAAAGATGATCTACCTGCACAAGCTGAGGTCCTGCTAGCTTAAGAAAAGTAGCATTTGTTTGTGCAGCACAGGCTCTGGCCATCAGGGTTTTCCCAGTTCCAGGAGGCCCATACAAAAGGACTCCCTTTGGAGGACGAACACCTAATTTCTTGAACCGTTCTTGGTGTGTCATAGGCAGCACAATTGCCTCAACAAGTTCTTGAATCTGTTTCTCCAAGCCTCCAATATCATTGTAGTCTTCAGTTGGCTTTTCATCAACTTCCATTGCCTTTACCCGAGAATCATATTCAGATGGCAGGGTATCCAATATCAAGTAACTGTCTTTATTTACTCCAACCAGATCACCAGGTTTTAGGGTGTCAGGATCAACAAGACCAACAACAGGCAAGAAAATTGTCTACAAATGGCAATAGAAAAGAATTCAATTAGTAAGAAAACTTCAGGATCTAAACAGAGGATAACCTGAAGAAGCTGTGGTAGAAGGTTAAAGCACAAGATCGCCAATTCCATTCAAGAGAAAATAAATAAAAGGGAATTTTGGACAGTAGTACTGACAATATACACCTAGAAGCAAATGTTGTAATCCTATTATTTGACACCTTACCTGGCGCGTGGATGTTTTCAGTACAACACACTTGCCCTTCCTTTGTGAGTCGAGATCAATATTTGCACCATCCTCTTCAGCTTCTTCCTCTGGATTCATTTCCAAAATCTGAAAAAGACCAAAAATAAATGAATTCCTCAAAGCTAGACTTTCCAGCTGCTACTCCCATGAACCCATATTCCAAATACCCCAAAACAAAAACACAAAGAAAGTCAAACTTTGCATCATCATAGTTCAACATGTAAAAAATATAAGATCTGAATATACTGGAACTCTGGAAGTGCTTTCTTCCTTTTCATTTTTGGTGTAAAGAGCATTTTGTAAAGGCGGCAGTGTCCTAAGTAGATATGATAGGTGCTCTGTAACTGTTAGGATTTCATAGTTGAATCTGCCGTCCTTATAGTTTTGGCACTATCCTAGTGCCTTTTTCTTTTATACTCAACTTACCATTCTCAAAACAAAACATGATGGTAATTCCCTTCAGTCATGCCCAATTTATGTTTCTCTTGATCATCCTCGTATGTTATTTCTTCTTTTTTGTATTTTTATAAAAAAAGAGAAAAGAAAAATAAATAGCAGGATGGTCTAGAGAAACATAATTTCCGATCTATCCACTCCTAAAAGTGCAGTTCTATACATATATTGACACTGCAATTAATTTCTTTAGGAACTCTTCAATTAATTGAACAACAAAATGCTTCAAATAAAATCAACAACAATATATGCATCTTTGCAATGTTAGTAGAGACTGTGTTATAGAGAAAAATATTTTGCGATACTAAATTATTCCAAGCAAAAGATATATCTTAAGTCAGGTACTGAAACACATCCTACAAGTTGTGTAAGGAATGGATACTGATATTCGACAATGTAGAAAAGGGAGGTTCCAGATTTATAAATTGGCTGAGAAAAACAAGAAACAAGTTCTTTCGTAGTCTAGTCTAGATGGTTCTTGTTCTATCTATGTATGCCTTCTGCCGCAAGAGTGCTTTTTGTCCTTCTTCTGCTTGGGCCATTTTTTTACCCCTGCTACTGCACCTAGGAGCCTCAGGCTAGTCCTCTAGGTTTGTTATATAGTGAACCTCTAAATTCTTTCCCATAGCACGAGAGATGTTCCAAATCAACTTACAAAGTGGCTCGGAGCAAGAACCAATTTAATAGTTCTATTATATATGAGATATCATCACAAAGGAGATGGTCCTTTGAGTCCTTAGAATCCTCCATTTTTTCCTGTTGTAACTTCTTAACATCTTGCTTCTGGCATTGAAAATTTAGCAGGGTACAGTACTCTTCCTGTTCATAAAACATATGCTAATGAATTACCCAAGTTCCTCTTCCGATTTTTGTGCAGCCAAATACCTGCACTCCTTCTGTGATAACAATACCGGGGTTTGTCATTACCCAAAATCCAAAACTCCTGCCTACGACAAGGTTACTCATTATAAAGTAGAAGCCATCATGAGGGGATAAAAAACCATTCTTTGATACCCAAGAATGTATAAACCAATGAAATGTCTGCCGCATAACCCATAAAAAGCATGATGTAGTACATAAACTTACTGCACAGCAGACCAACTGGTTTTAGCAAAGATTAATAGGTTCCAGGTTCAATGTAGCCAATCCCCATATTCAAAGACGTCTTAAACCCTCTTTGTACTACACTTCCAAAAGATGATCCTTTTTCTTTCGTTTTTGCAAATATTACTTGCTAAAGATAGGCGTCAAAACAAGAGAGCTACTCATAGATAAAAACCTAATTACTCACCTCAACAATGTTGCCGACCAAGTAAGGAAGTTGCTTATTGAGCTTAATTTTCTCTTGATTCTCCTTTATCTTCTCCTTAAATGAATCCAATTCCAGATTCGTCCTCTGCAGCTCTTCCTATAATTCACCATTCAAGTCAATTAGTCAATCTACTCGGTAAATCCCAAAATTTGAGACGAATAGACAAAACAAAACATTCAAGAAACACAAGATAGCTCATGATAACTGTGCATAGGGCAAATAAAGAGAGATCGGAACCTTTATGATTCGAATTTCATTGTCAAGAAGACGCGAAGCCCTAATAATATCTTCGGTGGACATAGCATGGAGCTGGTCATCTTCGAAGTTGCTGTCCTCAGCCATCGGCGTTGCCATTTCGACAGAGATTGTGCTTGTACAGGAAGAAACTGGAAGGAAGGAGTCGATCTGTATAAGCTTGTTCAGTCAGAAAGCTTTATATTCTCTTCTTTTTCGTTGCCAATATTTACCGTCTTCTTCTTCTCCAAGAAAAATATGCTACATGGGCCGTCTCAACGTTGGTACTGGTCCATTATAGGCCCAATATCCTCCTTCGGCCCGCAAGGACCCAGTGTAAAATATACATATTTAATATACGAAAAAGGACTAAAAAAACTGAATAAAATAAAAAATAATCATTACTGACATAAATGTAAGAGTCTACATCAATTTCTCAATCAGTTTGTTTCGTTATTTGTTTTTTCATATCTTTTAAATTAATTTTTTTTTTAAAAAATTGATATCTATTGTGAAACGATGAAGAATATAATAAAATTAAGAAGGAATATAAAGAGAAGATGTAGTGATACTTCTTATTCACTCTTGTTTCTTTCTTTTTTTCACTTATACATTTTGTTACAAGAATGAGGGGGGTATTTATACATGTGAAAACTTGGTGATTAAGCATAATTTATGTCTTTGAACTTGCCAAACTTTTGACTTTGAACTTGCTAAGCATTTGACCTTAAACTTGCTATGCTTTTGGCCTTGAAAGTGCCAAACTTTTGACCTTAAAAATTGCCATGCAAATGCCTTAAATTATATTGCCACAAATTATATTATGTAAAAAAAAAATATTTATTTAAACATCCATTTTACAACAATAGCCTAATTTCTTCAGTGTAGCAGTTTATGATCTTACATTAGAGCTATGGACACAAAGAATATAGGAAGTTCCACTTCCTCGAACTTTGATATAAAATTCCAGAAAAAGAAAAAAAAATCTCGGTAAATCAATCACTTAATCATGATTAAATTAAATAGTTTGGTGTAAATACTTCTGCAGATAAGTATTTATCATTTGTTTACATTGGTCACTTATCATAATGATCAAGGAGGAAATGATCCGTTCTGCCATCTTATTGGGTGTATATATGTATATATATATATATATATATATATAATATTACGAAAAATCACTATGATATGATAACATAACGCATAAATATCACTACACTAATGATACAAAAAACATGATTTAGAGGACAATACTTTTGAAATAACAAAAATCAAATTTAACACCTGAAACATAACACTTTTACACGTACAACTTATGCCTCAAGTTCTTCGTATGGATCTACGCCTTTTATTTGCGCCCCCGAGTGTTTTTCTTATGCCCCGCCCTAAAATTTGCCCCTGAAAACATTGGTCCTAATAAACTTGAAGATCTAATATGAATTCCAACATGAAAAAAAAATAGCTCTCTTACAAGAAAGAAGACCAATGATATCTGTATTCATTTGGACTGCAAGATGTATTGAACTTCTTAGTCACTTGCTGTCAGAGAGGAATCAAACTGAGATCCATGGCTAGATGAAGCTCTTTCTGGTTTTTAAGTACAATGCTATATCTTATCATAAGATAATAAGCAAGCAAAAGAAGCAAATTTCATGAGAACTAGAGCTTCCAGTATATGCCAAATCGATGAAGTAGGCCAGAAATAATAGCCCAAAATAATATCTCAGCAAAGATGACATAAAGAAGAGTTCCCACTCTTGTTGAATGCCACACCCCAATGAAAATGTGCTTCTTGATCCAATATATCTGCAAATGTTGAGTTCAATCAGTTAGACAACTATGAACTCATACAGGAGAAACATTGTGCCGAGTTCACTTCTTATTTTCTGTTTGATCTGTAAATGGTTTGTTCAAGCCAGAAGCAACACTTGTAGTACGACATTTTAGTTCTGAACACTAGCTGTAAAGGGCCAGAGGCGGATTAATGCACGAGTTAGGAGGTCATGCTCTTTCAAGTGAGTGACTTTAACCCAGACCTCGGATATGTACCAAGAGAATCACCAAAATAAGTACAAATTTTGAACCACCTAGTAACCACTGTGTTGAGGTGGAAATTCAAACTCGAATCCATAATGTTCAAATCCTAAATCCACCTCTGACTAGATGTATACAATGAATGGACTGCAGCATATCAAAGTGAGGAGTAATGAAAGAGATGAAAGAAATACCAGTGTGTTATGAGGGTCCTCGTAATACCAGCCGTTGATAAAACCTGCAAATATTCCTGCAGCAGCCATTACATAAACAAGCATGGCATTCATACCAATCCATTCTAGTGGCAGAAATGGGTACTTCAAGTTCAAAATGTCACCCTGCATCCCAAAAGAAAAGGTTTGGGATTAGAAATTTGTGAATCTTGCAATGGTGATCATGAATCAGAATGATGTCATGACTCATGCAAAGCTTTTCTAGTTAAAAATAATCCAAAATTCCAGCTACATTCTCATTCTCCCACTCTATATCATTCAGAGGGTAGTGTGATACAATCGTAAAGTTATAGAATTTCCAAATCTAATGTACCAAATTGATCAGTTCAATTTGTAGCAAGGAACAAACGATAGAACTGACCAGATTTTTGGAAAAGACTACTGTACCAGAATGTAGAAAGTTGAGAACAGTAAAGCTGCTGCTCCTGATGTTACACAGACATAGCTGAAGGTATATAATTGCTTATTTAAAGGAATAGCTGCATTCAGCACCACCAAAGAATAAATGAGGAAAAGAAAAGCAGATAGTGTTAGCTTTGAGTGCATTTCAGACACCAAACTTTACCATCTGTGAAGTGGAGGATAATTCCTAAAACTAAAAGAGGTATGCCCATTCCAATCCAATGCAAAAGTCTGGAGGAGTGATCCTGGAAATCACAAAAAATGGAATATCAGAAACTTTGCATTAATTTGGTGAGATGGTCAAGTCTAGAAGATTTTAACTTAACCTTCACATGAATAAGGACATGTCCAAAATGAACTCCAAGCACCGTAGAGAGAATAGCAGAAATTGAGCTGTAGTCATGAGTAAAAGAATTTACCAGACAGGAAAACTTTAACATTAGTAAGTAGCATAAAAGGTATCAAACTTTAAAAGCTTTTATAAATCAAGCAAGTAGAAATTGGTAGATAAAGACTGTATTTAGTCCTAATTGGAGAACCTTTTAACGCCACCCAAGCACACGAAACTTGAAGGAAAAGAGAGAAGTTATTTCCAGTCTAATAGGCCTTAAAGAATTGATGATATGAATTCTACCTCAGAATTCCTTCAGGTTCAAAAGGAGCCCAACACCATGATGGCGCATCATCCTTGAAAGGTCCCTCATATGGAGAATTTTTAGTACAAGCCTACAGAATAAAGATCCATCAAAGGTGTTACAGATGAACTTAATCCGGTGATGATGCAGATGGTAAATCACAAAGAAAAACAATTGTGGGAAGTAAAATTTTGTGAAGAACCAATCACCTTGGATCTCTTCCAAGCTGGACGTGGATACATGTGATTGATTCCAAGCACCTGTCTGTCAATATAACCTACTGCATTGCAAGGAGGATCAAGATTTCCCCTCACATTGCAAGTTACCTAATACCAAAACCAAATCCTTTTGACTTCAGATATAGAGATATTAAAGGTAAAGTTCAAAGATGGACGCGTGAAACTCACTGTTAAAGTCTTCCCAAAATCAACACTGTCCGGGTTCTGGACAACAAAATTCCAGTCAGGAACATATGTTCCATATAATGTGGCCAAGTAAACTACTAAAACACATGCTCCAATAACCCTGAAATCATGAAAAATGTTTAGTACTAACTTGGAGATTCTTAATTCTATCACCACTTCAGAAATACCGAAATAATACTCACCATTGCCAATGGTATAACTTGAATATAGAGAACCATCCTGTTGGTAGTTCTTTGGGTTGGGCTTGTCTTGTCGTTATTTCTATTATGGCCACTACCAAGTATGTGAGAGCAATTCTCTACAAAGATAAGAAGCAGAAGAATGATCACCAACACAAGATATCAGCATGCAGAAGAGAGACAGAAAGGGGGTGGGATCAGATTATGTTACCTGGAGAATACCACACCACCTTATCCTATTCATGTCGACACCATATCTTAGCTTGTCAAGATCATGAAAATAACCCCCTTCACAGTTCAAAAGATGAAGTTAGGCTTGTAATGACTTTGGGAACAAGAAAGGTAGGATGCAAGACCAGGTTTCAGAAATGCATTACCGAACCAGGTTTCAGAAATGCATTACCGATCATTCTTTCTGAATGAATGACTAATGTTCAAACATGGTATGGTCTGGGATAGGTCGCCATTAGAAAGGAGAAAGGATCTAAAAATTCATCAGAGCTAATACATAGTAGCAACTTGTTGCAATTGCTGCAAAGGTTGGCAGAATCAAAGTGAGGAAGAGGGGCTAATAAAGCAATAATCCCCTAAGGTAGTTCCATCTTAACTTTGCGAATGTTCTCCACTGACGACTTCCTAAATTACTTTCAGGTTTGCAGGAGATTATGTATTAAGATGATAGCATCAACAAACTACGCAACCTCAGAGAGAAGGAAAGTTACTTTATTTCAGAAGCTTGTACACATTGTAAGTTCAACACTTTGCTTATATGCTCAATGCTATATTGGATATCGATAAAATGCATCTTGCATGAATTATGGAAATTTAAAGAGAAGAAAAAAATATAAGGATGGAAAGAAAGATAATTGACCTTGTAAAAAGAGGCCCCAAAATAGAAGTTTGAGAGTCCTTAGAATCACCTTTCTGACGGCCATTAGCTTTTCTGGTATTTTCTACAGAATAAGCAGTTAAGCACCACTGAGTAGGACCAATTACCTTACTTTTATCTTCTTTAGAAGAGGAAGAAAAAAAAACGCGGATATAACCTTCAGAGAAAGTGCTATGGCCATTCCCACAATAAACAGAAAGAATGGCATCACAAAATCTGCAAGATGGCAACCGTTCCATGGTGCATGCCCAATCATAGGCCATTCTCCTCCCGCATCATCAACCAAGATCATCAACTAAAAATTCGACAAACCATTTTCTGTCAGGAAGTTTTCAAGGCAAAAAATGACAACGTCTGAATTAGTGTACACCCCAATACACTAAGCAGGTTACTATAATTTAGTCCAAGCAAATCAATAGACTAAGGAGATGGATTCTTTAGATTATACATGAGGTGATTAAATAAAGACAGTGACTAAATTCAGGACAAATAGGATACAGAAATCAATTTCTTTTCTTAAAATTAGTAAACAGGGTACAAAATCAATCATGTTATAGCATGAATGTTTTTTTCTCATGAAATCAGTCCTTACTGGTCAACAGCTTGTCAAGAAGGTTCTAAGACAGGCTTCAGAAGTTTAATACCCTTAATAAGATCTGCTAGCATAATATCCATAAAATCCTCAAGGTAATGTCTCCCAAAAACTACAAGTATTCCCTAAAAGGGGTAAATTAATGACTTTCTTCGTTTATGTTCTTTTTCAGGAGTCCAGGCCAATTACCTCTCTCATGAATCTATGAGATATAATTATTGTCCATGTAGTATTATAATTCCATAGTTCCAAACTTGGGCATAAGAAGAGAAAGATGGTCAAACTTACTGCAACAGTAAGGCCTCTGAAAATATCAAGGGAAGCAACTCGCTTTGTTTTTTGAGGCTTTACTTGTTCCTCTTCTTTCTCCATTTCTTGAGATTCAACTATCACATCATGCGGTTGCTGCTCCATATCTGATTTGATGCCAGCCATCAACTACGCTAATGGCAATGATGATGAAGAGAGAAATATATCCAAGACTAAAAGATATTATTATATAGCAACAATTTTTTGCTCTGTCTGCATCTGACAATCAGTTTGTCTTTATACTAAAATTCGTGACTGTTTTGAAGTGGGTTATTTTATTAGATAAGTTTTCTTTCGTGAAACCTCAAACAAACAGAATAAAAAAAAAAGGGATGTTACATCAACAGTAAAACAAAGTACAGAAAAAATACTCGCCTCGTGGCAAATGAATGACGAAAAAAGAGTACAAGTCAAAATATCATATTCTCCACGAGGACAACTCATCCAATTTTGCTTTCTTAAAAACTACATAAAGATGCAATAATCACAAAAATTTATCACGTAACCAATGAAACTATTAATCCAAGTATAGTGAAAATCATCTTAACTAGAGCATCAACATCAGGGATCGGTAAAGAAAAGCAATTTTGGTTTAAAATAACACCCATAGCGAGGGCCACATATTTTTAAGACATGAACGCTTACATATATGTCTTCACAAAGGAAAGAGAGTGAACATTTCAAGCCTACATACATTCCATCTCAAACTAATAATAACTGGAAACAGCCTTTCCTCCGGTAAGTTCCTTCATAATTTGGAAGTACAAACAAAATTAGATACAATATGTCTAGTAGGCCTTAAAAGTTGCCACTTGTCATCTAGCTTCTTTGTCTCTGAATGACGATGATTAGCCACGTCCACGGCCTCCACCTGTACAACAAATACCATCAAGAATCATCTGATAAGCAAATGGGTATAACTAATGCGTTCTCAAATATACGTGAGGGCTGTTACAACTTAGAAAACTTGCTGTATGGACAGTAATTTCAAGCATTGAATATGGCAGCCAGACTCCTCAATCTGCTTGGAATGTATTGCTAAAGAGATATATGCCCGAATATATATCACATGGAAATGCAATGCCTCGGACTGGGACTTGGGGATAACATAAAACTTTAGTAGAATGAGAAAAAATTACATAAACTTCAATTGAACACTTCATACCTTTTCCGCTAGACTTAGCACCAGGACCTCCTTTGCCCCGGCCTTTGACTCCCGCATCTTCCATTCCACGTCCAATGCCTTTCACCTGTCTACCAGCAGCACCTTCATCCCTACCTCCTCTTCCCCTTCCTCGTCCACCTACACCGGGGGGTTTTCTATCTGCAAAAGGAACAAACGACATACTAATTAAACTGAATGTTCAGACACTAATTCCAGGACAGTAGGGCAATATTTGTAAAATCAACAAACCCCGCACCGATCCAATAGCTAAAAATAGAAGTGGTTATATTACACTTCCTGATAAATTACTAGTCAAAGTAGTACCTCCACGGCTTTTTGTTTCTTCTTGAACTTTATCAATCACCTGGAGAAGAACACAAATAGCATAATCAACAAACAGCACTACGAGGAATTTTATCAACTTGGTCAAATGAAGATCCATAGGCAGACTAAGCTTCCAGAATTTATAAACTACTGTGAATTCAGTCTCCAACCCCAGAGATAAAAATGAACTATTCAAAAACCAGTAAACCAGTAGGTATGTCCATAATCAAGAATATCTACAAAGCCTAGCCTCTCAGAAAAATAATGTTGCAATATTGAAGTTATTTCATGTATAAAAGAAAAGGCAATCTGCATTCTTTCCAATTTTGTAAAAGTGAATGTGTGAATCTGACATTTACATCTGAAGGGATATAGGAGATTTTCATTTTACAGTTACTACAAGTCTACAGCACAATTATGAGGTATGTCATGCTTGATTGGCATCAAATCTCATAGACTACCTAATTATGTTTTTGATACCACTTCATATCAGTTAATATTGTGAACATTATACATTAATAAGGACAGTCTCACATGCTAAGAGCACATGATGCTAACAGGAACTGTCCCCAGTTTCAAGAGCCAAATCATCATGTGTAAACAAGTGATTCAATGCAAATTACATGTATGCACTCCCTTTTTTGATAGACCTATATATTTTTACTCTTAACATCAATCGAACTGAATTCCCTGAAGATTTCCCCTTTTGACAAGGAGAACCATTCAACTTTATGATTTTTTGGAAAAAAAAAAAGGTAGCTGCTCATGAGAACTCTTCTCACCTACTTTCCTTTTCAAACCTACCCTCCCCCCATGTGTCCAAACAAAGTATAGTACAGAAAATTACGATAATACCTGCATTCAAACAATCACCTCTGACCTCCCTTCCTAGCTAGTATTGAAAGCCCACACAAATGACAAAAAGAAAAACATCTAACAGAGGAAACAAACACTGGGAAAAAGATGGTTCCGGCACTCCTAAAAGAGCAACAAAAGGATACACAACTATGGCTCCAAAACTCAAAGGCCATTACTAAATCAACTAGGAATGTGTGTGGAAGACAAACGAACGGACGGAAAGAAGCTATGATAACTTCCCATACGTGCCTGACATGAGTTATGAAAAAACAGGCTTGAAGAGTGCATAATACGCACTAAGAAGAAAATAAACCAGACAGCAGGCACCACTGCTGTATTTAGTCGAAACTGCAAATGTTAGATTTCGCAAGGATGTTCTTGTCATCACTAAAGCAATCTCCCATTGCCATCTTCAAGAGTTGCACTCCTACCTAAGGTGTCAGATTCAACGGCCCATAAGGTGTACAGCAATATCTGATTTGGCTAAATTGCATCGCATCGGCATCATCAATTCTCCTCTTACGGGAATGTTCTATTCAGTCACAGGGAAATAATATAGAGTTGACTACAGGCATGCAAGAAAGAACTATGTCAATAGTGGTTCAACCTTGTGATATCAGCATATTTTAATCTTTCTTTAGTATAGGATATCTATCTGATATGAAATAAGCCGGTAATATTGGGAAATGGTTACTTAAGAACTATGAATTATCCAACTTCCAAATCTTATATGAAAACCACTTGGCTACACATCTTTGAGAAGAAGACTCTTTTCAACATCCAAAACGCTAATGTTCCAACAACAGAATAATTTCATTTCAAGAAATCTATTTAATCAAATAGTAAAGAGGCAACAAGAATATGGACACATTCATGCATAGCCTTTAGGAACTTCCAGAGTTGCATTAGAAGTTTCAACCTTCAGTTCCCACCGTGCACTTTTCTACCCTGTTCTCTATGGTTTTCCTGCTCTGTTTCCAAGTATGTCAAGGTAAGTTTAGTTCCATTAGTCCAGACCCCACAGATAAGCTAGTAACATCACTTCAACTTACAACAGCGCAAATGAAACCCAACCCCCTAAAAGACCCACTGAAGGAGTAACCAGACAAGTATATCCATGAGTCTGGTCACACCAAGATTAGCTAGTATCTTGATTCCACCTATCTACATCAAACCAAGCCCCTACAATGCACCACGATAAAGGTGTAAATCGACCATCTTGTGAGTTCTGTAAAAGAACTTATTAAGTAAACAAAAATGTGCTTCCCAACAACTTGAGCTTTTACATGAGATGATCACACATTTCACATCTTAACATGGTTCAAGTCTCACCCCACCAATTATCAGAAAAGAACTTCTACATGCTTCTCCGGGAAAAAAAATCTGGCCAATGCACATTATGAGCTTGTAAAAAAATACTACTGTGTAAATAAAAGTGTACTCTCTATAACAACTAAAGATTTCACAAACTCATTGTCAAGTTGAGTCATAGCACTAAAACAAGTAGTTTGGTCCTAGTTACTGAAGTAGAAACCACCATTCCACAACTAGTATACAAATTTTACAGTCACCAACGCAAAGCAACCCTTTAATGATACAAATAACTACGAAATAGGCACCCATCTTCTGTTCCCTTTGCACAAGGTCCAAGAGTGCAATAAACACTATGTTGTTAGTGAAAAAACAAATAACACTACTTTATCTTAGTAATTAAGAAAATAAACTAACCTCGTCAGGAACTCTAAGATACTTTATGGTATTGCCACGAATATAACATTCAGGCATTCTCCAAAATCTATCTCCATCCTGCAATAATTTTTTTACAATCAGGTGGCCTTGCACCAATATATTTGAAAACCTAGCAATAACGTCTTAAAAAACAATGAATTACCTTTGATGTACAGATAACTTCACGAAGATGGATATTCATCCAAGTATCACAATTAACCAAATGACCATTATAAGTCTCTCCATTTTTTAGCTCCACCAACTGTATTAGGAAAAAAAATCCAGATTGAATAATACAACAAATACAAGCAACTTAAATGACTAATCCCATACAGCATTTTGAGTCTTGACTACTTCCTGTGGTTTCCGGGGACTTTTGGCTTATTTTGGAGAGATTATATCAATATGAAGAAACTGATAAACCATATCAACAAGGAATCTGTGGCCTTTAAGAATGTTAGACAAAAGCCTCAACCAACAAAAGGACAAAACATGAAATTATTATTGTTATTCTCTCTCTAATTTCCAAACAGCTACAACAGAAGAATTACATTTTTGAATTCGTATAAGTGTCTGTTCAAGGGATATATTGTTATTGTAATCTATAGATAAGTTCGGGTTCTTCCAAAACATGCAGAACTCCGAACAACCTAATTGAGCTGACTGCATTATCACAGAGAAAAGACTTAAGATCATACAAAACAATAAACTAGGAAGAGAGGAAAAAAAGAAAAACAAAAGGAGACACACTATCCCTCTTCCACATGAGTTGAAAAGCTTACCATGGGATGGCCCTGTGCAGTCTTGAGCAATGAGAGAGGAAGCTGAAACAGAAGAAAAATAAAAATTAGAGCTTCATAACACAACACATAAAACTCAAAACCCTAACCCTACACCTCAGAAAGCGATTATCTCTAAGCGTACCATCTTTAGATACGGGAAATTCCGAATTCAAGATTGCCTGCAAAAGTCAAAACACAGATTATCAATGAGACAAACTGATCCCATTTGTTGCCAAAGAATTGTATACACAAAAAAGAACACTTAAATCTTGAAATTCTCTCTTTTTTACAATCAAAACCTAGACACCACTTGAGTATTTACGCAAAAATCTGTGCTAAATACAAACAATAAATCCATTCTATAGATTTGAAAAGGATATTCAAAACTTTACCTCGCGGATCTTCGTCTTTTTCTTCCACTTTCCTGGAAAAAAAAAAAGCCCGAATGCGTTATGCGGTAGGGCTCCTAGATCACACTTGAACTGTATTAAGCGGAGTCCAGGTACAGTCTAAATTGAAAATTTTCGCCGTTAGGGCTATGAAATATGGGTGGGCTCCACGCCTCATGGGCTGTAAATAGAATGCGTACTATTTTCACTTGCACCGTATTTTAAGCATTTATTTGGACGTATTTGCTCGAAGAAAAATAAAAGAAAATTGGGCGGTACTTGGTAAAATATTTCCTAAGTAGAACGAAGAACACATTATCCGTTATCGTCCAGCGGTTAGGATATCTGGCTTTCACCCAGGAGACCCGGGTTCGATTCCCGGTAACGGAATTTTTTTTTGTGTGATTCGATGTTTTCCCTTTTTGGCCACTCACAGCATTGTTCTGTAGGAGGAAAATTTTGTTTTTGTATAATGGCCACTACATTATTTGAATTTTTCTCATTTTATCTTAATTTGTTATTTATTCATATTTTATAGCTTAATTTGATATCAATCTGTTCAAACATTGTATTTAACAAACATATTAACATTATTTGAATTTTTCTCATTTTATCTTAATTTGTTATTTATTCATATTTTATAGCTTAATTTGATATCAATCTGTTCAAACATTGTATTTAACAAACATATTAACATTATTTGAATTTTTCTCATTTTATCTTAATTTGTTATTTATTCATATTTTATAGCTTAATTTGATATCAATCTGTTCAAACATTGTATTTAACAAACATATTATACAATACAAAATAACTCAATGCAATATGATCCATTGTGAAATGATAGGTACAACCATACAATAGTGTCATAAGTTCGTACGTACAGGGAAGTCGCATAATTAAGTTAGTCCTACACCTAGGATGCACAAATCTTATAATCCAACTGAATGAGATCACAACAAAGTTCGAACATTTTGGTGGTTGGACTCTCGTCGACCTTGAGACGTTTGAAAAAAGTAAGTACATGGAGTAACAACTAAGTACTATCATTCTTTACCAGCATCGTTCAGTCATTCCCAAGGTTAAAAACCATGAAGAAAGACTTCTTCCAATTCAATACTTTACAACTCTTCACAGCATACACAACTCTCACAGGCCAACTGGCAAATTTTAACAACTAAGGGACAGTTCCCAAATTAACAAACATGGTAAAATAACAGAAAATGAAAATCCGTCTCTCAAAGAAATACAATAGGGAGAAGACAACAAATAGCCGGAGATGGCAATCTCAAGGAAACTCGCTTGTCATATCAAGAATGGTGTATACATGTTCAGCTTGTATGAAAGACATGAAATGTTTCTATTTTCCAATTCCAAGTTCTTTTTCTATGTCTCTTGTAAGGCTAAATTGGGCAGTGTTGTGCCATGGGAATAATGTACGAGTAACGGGAAGCTTCCTCCGCAGGTCCTGCAAAAGATAAGGATTTATTTATTCATTTGTATCCTTTTCATGGTGGTGATGAGGTTTTCTCAAAGCTAAGACACAGTGAGAAAACATGACTGCTGTGAGATTGTATGACAAGCTCTCATGCATCTTTCATCCAAAATATTTTGATTTGAAGACGTTGAAATGGAAGGATTACCTTGAAAGTGGTATCAGGCAATTTCAAGTAAGATATCTGCCAGTAAAAAGTCCATCAGTAACTTGGAACAAAAATACAGGCAACAGAGACTTAATAGAAAAGTGGTGCAAGAGGGAGGGTAGGCAGTGCAAGTGGGCGTGAGGGTGGGGATGGGGGTTAGATGACGTGATAGAAAGAGGTGTTGAATGAAAAAACCTGAAGAGAAGTCAAATACTCAGTCTCATGGTGGCGTATAATGTTGACCAAGGAAGTTGCAGAATCATCTGGGGACTAAGAAAGACACCACAAAATCAGCAAATTCAAACTTAAACCATTGAAAAATACAAATGTAATCACAAGATAGAATTAATAAAACTTTATTTCTTCGAGTTATGTTCAAGAATTTAACTTTTCCTTCATCAAATTTTGCACTAATTAAACAATAGGATTTCCAGAAACAGTTGTCTCACTATTTATTCTTTCTGGCTGTGTGACCACGCTGCTAATTTTTTTTTTTTCCATTTGATTCCCAATCAGATTACTCAAGATTTTTTTTTAAAAAAAAAATTTAGCTTTAAGCTTTTCCAACAATAGACCGCAAAATATAGGATTTCCAGGAAACATTGTCTCTCACCATTTATTTTCTTAACATGCTACTTCTATTTTTTTGAAATTAGTAATGTTGTATTCCTCAGCATTAAGGTATGCTGGTGACCTCCAAAAATTACTACACGGCAAGACCAGGAAGGCTAATTACAAGGATCCTAGCTTATCAACACCAGTTGCTCGACCTCCTCTATACATTCCTGTTTACACCAAAAATACAAATATGTAATACAATTTTCTTCAACTTTCTATATGGAGCTTAATTAAAGAATGCTACTTCTATTTTCTTCTACCATATGACCTCCAATCAGATTTCTTAAGATACAAAGGGTTGTTACTAATATGACCTTCAATCTCTACACAGGTACACAAAGTAGGATGTGCAGAAGCAGTTATATCTTTTTCATTCTCTTGGTTGTCTAACCATGCTAATGGCTTTTTACTCTCATTGAAAGTATAAATTAGGAGACACATCATGGTAAATGAAAGTAAAATCATGAAAAAGCCATCATAGATGGAAGTCTTTTCTACTGCTAAAGTTGGATAGTACTGCTAATAATTTTGTTCCAGACATGGCGATCTGGAAACAGTACATGCCATGAAGTCGAGAACTAACAGATTTTGCTTATTGAAAACTAGTACCAACAACCACGGTCTTACACTGCAGAAGGGAGGTGAAGAATAGCTAAACCCAAGACCGCCCTTACATTTATTTTGAGAAAATTTATCATGATTTATTGCCAAAAAAAAAAAACTCGCATTGCATTCTCCGAGTACCTTCACAAGACATCAATCTACATTCTCTACATGCTGTTTTGAAATGTTAACACTTACCACTGATTAAGAAACAAACAAAAGAATCGACACAATCTATAGGAGCGAACAACTGCAATACCCTTATGAGTTAAGATCAGGAAAAGGACATGACAACAAAGTAAAGAGAAGTTTATGGACAAACTATAGTCACTTACCTGAATTAGCGTTGTGTCCTTACATTCATGTTTTGCATCTAGCTGTACATTTCCCTCTTCAAAGTAATGGGCGCCAACCTGAATGCAGAGCAGGTAAAGGATATACAAATTTGAATAATTAAGCTTTTGATACAACACCAAAGCAACAACTACCCTCACCCCTAAACTAAAAGGTCGGCTTAATCCAAAAAGAAGAAGTCAGTAGACTACATTCATGAGTAAAAGTCAGTGAAGAAACCAGAAAATTGTGAAAAGGCAAAAATAAAGATCAGGAAACCAAAAGGCAAACACTCTATGGTCATATTGTTGACGAAAGCACACCTGCATCTCGCCTCTCACTTCTACAGATTGAATGTCATCCTTAAATTTGATATTCCATATTGATCGCCAGCTTCCATTGCTACAGAAGATGCATATAGTATCAGAATCTTTAGCTAAAGCTATAAGAAGTATCTGTTGACCCAATTGACAAGTTAGATGTGCTATAACAAGATATCACTTGATGCAAGTGACAAGTGTCAAGCGAAAGGAAAAATAGGCAACAGACATCCCTCATTCTTTGTTTATATATTGCAATCTATTACTTGATTTACTTCAGTATCTGTTTACAAGTTTTGCACCACGATAAGTATAGTATTTAGGAATATATGAAGGGAGTGTCCCACAAATTAGTCAGAGTTGGAGTTTTAGTAATCTAACACACCAGAAATTATGAGGACTATGCCTAGCAGCCGAAATCACCACAACAAGTTCAAAGTCGAATCCTGGCTCTTCCACATCCTTTCCCTTGGTACAGTAAACTGAACAGACGCCTTTTGGATATGTTTCACTCACATACTTCATAATTTCAGCATCCATGGCAGACCTATACAAGAAATACCACGATTAGGAAAATTTGGCAAGCAATGGTAATCACAAAACCATTACTCAGAAACAAAGCCCCTAGTGAGAAGAATAACTAGCCATGTTAAGAAGGAAATTACTCACACAAAACAAAAACACGATTAATATAATCTACATGTTAAGCATTAGGAATTATAGAAGAATTTATTTCGCTCTTAGAATATAATTCTTTTATACAGTACTCTTTTTTTTTTTTTAATGACAAGAGGAACCCGCAGTTGCTATCCTTTGGATGCACACAGGGTAAACCTCTGCTCCTATGCAATAGCTTGCAAACCACACAGGAGAGGTAACCCGTACTAGGCAAGTGCGCGACGAGCTCAACCCAAAAGGCAAACCCCTTGCTTTTGCTAGCAAGGAATTTTGAACTTGCGACCTCCAACATGGAAGTCTCAAACCCAAACCACTGGGTCATCCCGAAGGATCCCAATAGTACCAAATTTAGATGTTGTGCAACTATTTTAGTATCTGACATTGATGTCATAACCCATTAATTTGGAGACACCTATTCTTCATAGATAAAGATGAATGAAAAGGTAAACAGTGTATTATGAATCAGATTTCTTAATGGAATAAACACACACATGAATCATGGTGTAGGATAGCTTATTAACTCTTGAGGTGAAGACCACTAAGAATATTTTGAAAGATAAGGGATAGAATGTAATATAGGACAGAGAAGAAATGATACTGATTGAGAAGAAGAGCATCTATTTAGGAGAGGTTAGCCTAAACTATTTATTTTCAGACTGATTTCGGTAAGCACTGACCAAAACATGCAGTTTTTCTTTCAATTAAGCTGGAAAGAAAATTTCCACAAGAAATTCAATTGTCCTAGCATATAAATTAGCTCTACCTTAAACAATATTCGCAACTATGTATCTGAGTGCCATCTGAAAATGAGATTGAATTTGCAAGTCTTGTTGAGCATGGTTCAAAAATAAGCCCGATTAGGTGAAGTAATTGCTAATATCATAACATAGAAAAACTTCAACGTCTGAATGAGAAAAACAGAATGCAGAGTGTAACTAAAAAGGGAAGCAAAACCACAGATATTAAACTAAGAAATCTATTTGATACCGACAGATGCTTACCTATACTCTTCCACGAAAGCAGATGGAAGTTCTTCATCTCTTGCTGGCCTAACGCCTTTACAAACCTAGAATACATACATACCCTGAGCTTACAAGAAGGGAGCATAAAGTATTACATGGCAGTAATCATATACACACACACACACACATATGCATATATTATTATTTATTATTAAAGGCGGGAAGCTTCAACTTTCAAAGTTGGATTACCATTTTGCCCCTCCACTAAATTAAATATCTATTTCATTAAATATTAAACAATAATTTTTTTTTTGGATTGTAAATTATTTATTAGCAAGACAATCAAATGATCATTAATTAAATTGTACAATGAATTAGCCAGAAAGAAGTAAAATAAGGTGTGTGCGCATAACACCTTCTCCTTGACATTAAAATTACATGATTCAACTACCGAGCACTAATTGAGATTAAGTGATTTTAATGTACACATAACCTTCTTTGTAAAAAGAAGAAAATTTAATTTAGCTGCGATTATTGATATTTAATAGCAACAATGAGATACGAATATATGTTTGAAACCGTGTATGAGAGGAGAGCAAGAGACCCATGTATTACTGGGATTATGAAAGGAGAGGCAAGAGTCATGTTTCGTTGGAATAGATATATAAGGAGACCATGTAGTACTACTGGAGGGGGTCATGAAGGCTGAGGAACAAGAGGATCAAAGCACGATCACTACAAGATGCTATCAGGTTTGGTTTGTTTATCTATTATAATTGATCAACTTCTTTATTTTGGTAACTTCAAATATTCTCCTAAGTAATATAGTTTTTATATTTTCAATTGACTATTTTGTGATACAAATTTTAACTAAAAATTAGAAATTTAATGTCCAACGCACATTCCAAGAACTAGTAACTAGGAAAAAAGAGAGAGAAGGGAAATACATGTGAATTTAATAGCCCTTAAATTATGAATAAACTCATGCACTTGTTATATTAAGCAGAGACTTATTTCACTTTTCCAATCTATTTGCATCTACTCCATCACATTGACAAGAAAAGAAAAGAAATGCAAGTTATGTGAAGTTCAGCATTGTAGAGTCTACAGTGTAGACTAATGAGGATTAATTTAAAACCAGGGACCAGCTATAGTAGAAGAGACTTATTTCACTTTCCCAAAATTGGTATTCACACCATCGCCCCTAACAAGAATAGAAAGTAAATGCATGTCATGTGAAGTTCATAACTATTGAGTAATGAGAATAATCGTGAACTTGCTATATCAAAGCACATTTCAAGTTTATAATATATTCATTCTTCATATCCACTTCCATCATAAAAACCAACTTAAATTGTTCTTTGTCCCCAGTGACTGAATGTTTTTAATACATCGAGTTCCAATCAGCCAGAAGATGTCTAAGCATAGTAAAATATTGAACTACGGATAAACAACATGAGACCAACATTATGTGGAGATCTTTAAATACACGGCATAAAGAGGAGTAGACCCAGCATTATATGAAACATCTCTTCCTTCTTTTCTTACTTCGTCCTTTTCTTTTTACTTCTCTTTTTCCTTTCTTTTAGAATAAGCACATTTTTGGGTATAGTCCCACCATCTCTCACAGGTTGTTTATGTCTGTCGATATTATTGCTTTTCTGAATTACCTTCTAAACAAAATACTCGTCCTTACGAACCTGCATTCATCATTTCTCTTCTATGAATCCACCACTCCCTGCCCCGGAAAAAGATATGCTTTTCATCGTCACTTTAGCTGATCATTTATTAAGTTCTATCAGCTCAATTGATAGGGTTAATGAAATGGACTGTTTACAATTATAAAAAGAAAATAGAAGTCATAAAATGATTCCGTTCAAGATTACGAGCTTTTAAACTTATATATCATGCAGCTGTTTAGACATTAAGGGACTGAAGATTTGATGATACACTCCAGAACATTTTTGGTGCTTTTGTGTTTTTGCAAGGTAGTTTGTTAGTGGCAAATGGAAGGAGGTGCCTCATCCAATGAAATTTTTAATCTTATCAACAAGAAGAAAGTCAAAACATCAAATTGTAGAAAATCCAAAAATAACATTTAGCATTGTATACTAACTGAGCAACATACTTGCTTGACATGGTCAACTCTGGCAACCTGGGCAGTCCGGGGATCAAGATACTCAACCTTATCAACCTCAGAAAATGATGTAATCAGTACCTACAAATTAGTGCGCAGCAACTTTACACAGCTAGATGATGAAAATAGTTTCCAAGTGGCTATACTACATAAATGATAAGCATTTTACTTCCTCTTTAGAAGAGGAGAGCAATATCTTAGACTTCATAAAGAACAGTTTCCCAGAAAGTTCTCTTTTTTTTTATTTGATGAAGAAATCATTTACTGAACTGGTGGAAGATTCCCCTTTATAGAAGTGTTAAACAAATGTAGAGAACTTATACATACACATGATGCTAAACAAACAACACCCCACTCTTTTGTATATAGAAGCTCCAGCATCCTAGTACCCTGAAGTATATCTCTATCCTAAAAGCTTTATTAGGATAATCTTACTTCTCACGCACTAGTTTTTGATTTGAAGTTTCTCCAGCAAAACTTTTATCCTTTGTTTTCTTTCAGTCTTTGAACTCTAAAGGAAGCATGAAGAGATCACGAACCTTCAACTAAGGAAGATTACAATAAGTATTGCTTACAATTTACTTCATTTTTTAGTCTTCAACTACCGAAAATTATCAAATCTGAAATTATTAACTCGAATGAAACGATTTTCTTAAATTACCTTTCCAAAGATCTAACTAACGCAATGAAAATAGAAAACAAGAGAGGTACTTACATCGCCACTTCTGTTTGGCAATTCCAGACAAATCAAGTGAGATTTGTTGTAGGAAGGAAATGACTCCTCAGCCGCTTTCTTGTATATGTTCTCGTCCTTCAGAATAGCTCTAACATCTGCAAATCAAACCGAATTAAGCTCAAACTCAAAAATGAAAAGAATTAACCGCCGATCGCAAACGAACAGCAATGCGGTTACAATTTCAAGCACGGAAAATCTTCAAAATAAAATAAAAACGCAGAAAACTAACTAAAGATAAGAGGAAGACCTTTGGCGACGTACTGAATTTCGCCGGCAGGGGCATTAAGAAGGAACCATTTGGCAATCTCAATTTTCTGGTCATCGGTGAGTTGAGTTTCTGATTCCAGAAAATCTTCGTCTTCTTCAAACATTTTATTTTATTTTTTGCAATCTTTTTAACAGATATTCTTCTCCATTGAATTCAATTCAAATTCGAACAAGATACCATCTACCCCACCAGAGTCGCTTTGCCCTCTCTTTTGTTATTTCACTGGAGTTTCCGATTTTTAATTTTCCACTTTTATCCCTGCTGCTACCCCTGAGGTGACTGTGGGTCTCGCTTGGGTTTGATTGAACCGTCAGATGGACGTTATGTTGCTCTTTCAGGTAATTTTAACCGTTCGATTAGTCTTTTTTCCGATGCTCTCTTGCAACTTATGCCCTCATTTGGTGTTTCGTAAAATAATAACAACAAATAGTTAAACATATTCAGATCAGATTGATTAACTTTTTCTAATAGATGATAATTAGTATGAGTTACATTTTAATCCGCTAAGCTAAATTGACACAAAAGCAAGATCAATCTTTCAACTTCAACCAATTGGGTTAAGTTGAACAATCGATCATAACTTGATTAAATTTATTATTTTTGATAATTCACTGCATTATTGAAATTTTGATGTTCGAGTATGAGTTGCATTTTGATTCATTAAACTACAATATTTTAACCCAGGAGTTTGATGAATCTTTCAACTTCAACCATTTAGGTCAAGTTAAACATCAGGTCATAAATTGATTAAATTTGGATGAACAAAATGAATTAGTAAAGAAAAATACGTTGCTTTTGCTACTTCCATGAAAAACCTAATCAATCCAAACTGATAAAAATATATATATAAGAATGAGATCTTTATCATCAATATGCAAAAAGAAGCATTGTTGCACCTTCGTGTGGCCTCACCCCATAGGACCCCAAAGAAAGGAGAAAAATCAAGGACCACCATACAGTACAGAATATGCAAACCTCTTGGGGAAAGAGATGGGTTGGCCAAGGGACCATAAACCATAGCAAAATAATGCGATTAGATATTTTAAGCTTGATACAGTATTAATAAATTTATTCGTCTAGTATATTTTTAGTTATAATAGTATTAGATAAACTCTCTAGTTAAACCAAAACCAGTAGAACTCTTAAATTAAAGTAAAATCTCCCGGTTACAAACCTGACTCTCATACAAGGGCATCCAAAAGTTGTACCAAGCCTTCAAGGGGGCAATCTCTTGAATGTTCTCAAAATTTTCTTTTATCCTACTATTAGTAACTAAACATCTAGCAGAAAATAGCATTAATTCAGTTGAATCCATGTAACCTCTGATCCTCGACATGAGTCCACTTTCCCTGGAGAAGCCCAACCGGGAGTACCCATCCTGACTATTTTCTTCCACCTGCTTCTCAACTGATGGCTCCTCACTACTAGGTTCTTGCCTTGAAGGAGAGACTTGATCCTCCTCTGTGCTCATGTAATTGTTCATGCCAAGAGCTTCCCAGTCAACGTGCTGCACAATCCCAGCAGCTCGTTCACCAACATGATCATGGTAGTGTCGTGATTGTAGTGCTTCCTGGACAGCTAGTCTGTCAACCTGGGCCTTAAGCATCTGTAATCGATCACCAATTCTTGTTGACACAGCATCATATAATTTTCCTCTTGGCATATTATCCTTTTCTCCCACAGCTAGCAAGTCATCAAACTCTATGGGATCACCAACAAGAACAGTCACCTGCAGTTTTTACAGCTCATTAAGAGTAAACCAAGAGACTGTAAATCATAAATACCAGAAGTTGAAAATGGTATAGAGTAATAGCAATAGACTCTCTCTTTGATTCCCTTTCTCTATACATAATAATATTGGTGCATGATACATGCCGCTACATTATACACCATCCTCAAAATAAGAATTACATACCGTCTTTCCAATCCTGGGAAGCTTGGCTCCTACAGGCATGATGTCCTGCATTCCAGTATGCACAAAAGGGATAACTATAGGCACATTGTCTGCATCCAGGACCAACCTATTAAGACAACCAAAAGTCTCAGACTTAGCACCAATCCTTGTAAAGACAACATAAATATAATTAAATAACCGGGGAAGGGCGGAGAGGAGGGGGTCTTTTTCTTTTTATAGCAGCGCAAAAAACGAGCAGGTAATCAACAGAAATATAACTGAATGATCTGCCCGTGATATGTACAAAACGCTATATATGAAACTACGAATTGAACAAACTAGTGTCTTTTTTGACAATCATGGAATTCGCAAGTTACCTACTTGAAGGATGATAATTATACAATTCCCAAGCTATTGCTTTGAGAGAATGAGTACCTTCCAATGCCTCTTTTAATAGAACCCATTGTTTTGCCACCATCTCGAGAGCGACTACCTTCTGGAAATATGTGTACCCATCCACCACGGTTCAATTTTGAAATAGCCATATCCATCCCCTGTACATGGAGGAGTACACTGAGTAATTAGCTACAACCTATAGCAGTCTCTTTTACCATTTAAAAGAAAACATCTCAGACGGGATGAGCGAGACATTTAATATATCTTCATCAACAGTGATGTAGAAGCAATTAGAATATCAATAACTTCATCTCACCAGCACCTCAGGAAAGAAAATACCTTCTGATAAATACCGTCCCCACGGGACACTGGAAGAACTTTGACATGTTTGAAGAAGGCAGATGTCACTGGATTGCGGAAACATCGATCAGTTGCACAAAGTGTCCATCTCAAATTTTGTGCATCCAAAATAACACTGGGAGGAAGTAATGCAGCAACAACTAGTGGGTCATCCATTGCAGCAACATGATTGCTCACCTGAGTTGATTTACACAATAGAACCAGATATCAGAAGATATAATCCAAGGGTCTAAGGTGAGGCTTAAAAGAAGGAACTAGAAGAAACTCAGGAACATGGCTTACTGTAATAAGAGGTTTATTATCCATTCGATTTTCCAGCACTTGATATAATTTTTCTGCACCATATATCTGCGGAATTTGTCTAGTTATTTCTCGCAATTAGGCAACAGCTGAAATAGTAACGCAACTGGATTTTACTAACCTGAACACGATTGAGGCCATGCATAAACACATGACAAACATTTCCAAGCACCGGAACAGCCACAGCCTGCAGCATGCGAGTCAGGACTGAATCTGCTTCTGGATCAATATCCTTGCTAACTGTAGTCATAGGCATACAGATTTATGAGTACAACCATGAAAAACATCTTGAAGAATCCCCATATAGATTTAGCAGCCATAACTTGCAGTTATAAGCAATGTTATTGGAGACAATTGCTTCTTGCTTAAAGTAATGAAGGAAGCAACACAATGATGATGCACTTTAGTAGAAACTTAGGCAGTATTTGAATCGGAGTTGAAATTTGTTTGGGCATGAAATTCACTTGAAAGGAAGTCCATTTAACAAACACCTTTGACCAATATTTAACTTGAAGTTCAAAAATAACGAAGCTCAGTATTAGCAAGTACTGAAATAGAATCCACGCCAAACAAACCCAGAAGCCACATGAAAGCAACTCTGTCAATGTGATCACTCTATGCTCTTACATGAAAGTTGTTTCTATTTTGTGTGTTTGAATATCTTAAAATTAGCAAATACAAGTGAGCGATAGTGTAGTGGAAACAACTTCCAAGTCATCAAGGGAGCAATGGAAATTGAAAGTCGGGGTTTAACATATCAAAAAATTCCTAAATTCATCAAATGTACCAGGAGTAATTTTTGCAAATAATCTTTCAGCATAATATCACATATCTAATGTGAAGAGGATACAACATGGCAGTAAGCGGCATACACTGCGGCCAAACCAGTATAAAGGCAAAACAATTTAGGTCGGTTTGTTTTTACAATTTCTTCTTGCAAATATCATGAACTCGTAGATGTTAATTGTTGATGGCATTAGTTAGTTACAACAATAATTTATTGCTTTAACAAGTTTTATACCGTTGTTCAGTCATACGGCCAATTTTCTTTAAACTAAAAAAACTTTTACATTCTTCAATTATAAAACCTACAGCCACTTCCTCAAATTCTTTCTCTAACCATGTTGCAAATTCGACATATATTACTAGCTATGTACCATAATTGTAAGGAACTGACCTTTTTTACGGTAGAAAGCGGAAGAAGAAGGCAGAGTATCTCTACTGAAATCTCTGAACCGTTGGAGCCATCGTTCGACGGAAGATGATAAGTAACCATCATAGATCTTCGGACGGCGTCGATGATGATCGACGGCGACTCTAAGACGGTCTCTGAGACGAAGCTGCAGCGATCGAGCCCTATCTTTCCATAGATCCGCTCCAGTTTCTATCCATCTACCTGAAACCATTCTGAATTTACTTTTGCAATAATTATATATGAATTGGGGTGGGATGAAGAATGAAGATGATCCAAGCTTTGTGCAAAGGGAGTAGCGAAGCGCGAGAATAGTGAGAGGAGAATAATTAATACTCCGTACTAGTTTTTCTTCTCCTTTTACTATATGACTTAGGTCAAACGGATAAATTAGAAGTTCCTTAAATATCCTTTGTGGGGCACAAAATCATCTCATATCTAGTTTATCCTGTTTATAAAATTTTGAGATATCTTTATGAGATAGTAATAAGATTTGCGTACATTTATCCTCCCAGACTCCTCGTGTGAGATTTCACTGCATATGTTATTGTTGTAAAATCTCTACATGCAAAATTTTTAATTAATTGTGAAGGTGTACACATTTTTCAAATATACAAAATAAATTACTTGTATTGAATTTTTAAGTTTTAAATCAAATAAAATTAATAAAATTCAAAATTTTCAATCTAGAGTTTTTTTTTGGATTTTTCGATAATTTATTCACACAATTAACTTGTATTTCAAATTGGCAATTGGTGAAATAAAGAAAAACAACTTGATGAGAATTGACTTGATTTTCTGTAATTTTATCTTTAATGATTGATAAATATATATATATCTCACACAATTACTACGTCAAATGTATGACAACATGAAATAAAAAATATTTTTTTCCTCATTTATACATTTAGTCAAGCAACAATTATTTCATTCTAGAACAATCGCCTTAATTTCTTATGACATCTGGCAGTAATCATTTTCATTCTAGAACAATTAAATTTCTTATACAATCACAATAACAATCGCCAGCTTATTTGACAAAAGAAAATAAGTAATTATATGACAACTTACAAAGAATTAATTAATTAATTGGACATTTGAGAAACAAAAACTCGTTACTTTGATTAATTTAAAGAATTAGAATTTTATTTTCATTTATATATATTAATTAAATTTTGATAAATCTTTTTCACGTTCACTAATTTAGGAAACGATGATTAGTAAAAAGCTTATAATTGGAAAAAATCATGAATCATGCTAGTCATTTTGGGGACTCCATTTCTTTAGTTGCAAGAAATGTCCTACTATCAAGTTTAACGATCTTCTAGGGGTTTTGGGTTTAACGATCTTGTTGCTTAGAATTAAAGAAAGTTCATTTTCTTTTTTCCTTTTGGACAAAACATCCTCATTTTCTTTTTTCCTTTTGGACAAAACATCCTTTTTTTTTCCCTTGATTTCTCTAATTCTAGGAATGTCATGTTTCTTCTCTGCCCACCCCAAGGTACTCTCACCATCTAATGCAACTCATAAGACAAAATTATAAATAGGAACAATTTCCAAAAATGGGAGATGCCTTTTATACTGTTAAACTAGACTAGGTAGGAGATACCTAAAAATTTAGGACTCATATGGTATGAGGTATAAATTATAATGATTTAGAAATAAAATATAGGATTATTTTATCCCGTACAAAATTACTTTTTCTGATTTTTGTCGGTGGTCTCAAGAGTCGCATCTAGAAAAGATGTAGAAAATAAGTAAATCGAACTTACACCACAACAAACGAATCCTATTAATCTAAACAATACAACTAAACCGAATTGAGTAAATGATATTTTTGAGATGCAATATTCAATTACAAAAGTAGATACATGATTTAAAGTTAATAAGTTCCTAAGCAACCTCAAATTAATATATACTAATAATTGAGCTCACAATTAAATATTATATGTTTAATGGATTTCTGATTATATATATGTGGTATCCACAGAAGCTATTGGGTTTGTGTAAACCCATAAATCATACTCTACATCCCCCACCGTGCAATCATTGTTTCATAGTCCAAGCTTCATAGTATAATCAAGTGAGGATATTCTGTCTCAAGGATTGTCCCCTCACAAACCAAATGACTTAAAGACTCTCAATTCCAATAGTAAAATCTCCGTCAAACAAATCCTTTTCCAAGCAACCATCCACTTGAATGCACTAGCATCAAATACTGAGAGTAATGCTGCACGAATAGTAAATATTTCAAAGATGCATTTCGATTCAGGCAGAGAAATTATATGACACTGATAAGCAATAGCTATAGAGCATATGGATTCTCACTTTGTGAAACTGTAAGACACATTTGAACCTTCCGAAAGAGGTTAGCAAATGAAAATTTGGAACTTAGGCCTTTCACCTCCTGTGTTTAGGTAGTTAACATCAAAAGCAACGTCACCAAAATCATCTGGCAGACAGCAAATGATTGTATCAGAACTTGTTTCCAAAGCTTCCATGACTAGGTTAATTTTGAATTGCTGATTCAAAGTAAAATAAAATTCAAACCTTCATAGAGGGTCCTCGCAATTTGAACATACTCAGGTATGAGGTCCTTGTATATGATTCCAGTTGGATGTGCATCCAAGACAACCAAGACTCCTGTCAAAATGAATTTTCTACATTAGACGTCACAAGGTAAACAGGAAACTTGTAACCTTTTCTATCTGCAAGAGAGAACTGTTTCCTCTCTCTATCTCTTCCCAATTAATTCATTCTTACAGATCATCAGGATGTTAATTGTTATCCTAATATAGCTGATTTGTCTTCTAGTATTTTGGACTAGGTACTTTAAGTTAGTTGAGCAGTGTCTTACTTGAAGCCCAATAAATTGAAAACTTTTCCATAATGATACTATCCATCTTCATCATTTCCTATCAATTCAACTGAACCAAGAATTTGCCTCTGCTGACCCCACCATTATCCATCCCCTCGAGAGTGCTAAACTGGAACTCATCAAATGATCACACATTCATGACAACATGTGACTGTATTCCCTAAATATTTCACAACTTCTAGCTATCTAGAACCTTACTGTATTAATAAAGTGACTCTATTTTCTTGAATTCCAAACCATGCTCAGTTTATACTTTATAGTCACTTACGAAGACAAGTATTTAACAGCCAACCTGTTCCTCTGCTCTATGAGGCTTCAGAGTGGGAGAATATTGTCAAGATGCTGAGAAATAATACTTGAGAAACATGGCCAAACATAAGAGAAAGCTAAAAAGAGATGTGGAACTCTGCTAATAAAGATATTAACAACATCCAATGTAATCCCGCAAGCGAGGTTCTAGGGAGGTAGGATGTACACAAACCTTACCCCTATCTTAGTTGTAGCAACAGGATCACCTTCTTCAGAAATTCAACAGCATCATGTCCGTATTTCCGCTACTTTAGCCAAAGAGAACTCGAAGGTTTTATTAAAAAATAAAGCCAAAGAAAGTACTTCACTATTTGTTGTTTGTCAAAGGGGAATCAAGAGGAAATCTGGGTGATGTGTGGACGCTCTTATCCCAGCTATGCATGTCAGAACAGTGTTCATCACCAGTCCCATAACTTTCTCAAGAATCTTGGTTACACATTAAACTCTGCTGCTATTAATTGTAATTTCTAAGTAACTACTTCAAGTTTAAGCTGATCTAATTAGATTGGGATTGAGGAATAGTTGATGAACTCTATTACTAAAATTCTACAAACATAATATCCTCTTTCACCCTCACCACATCCACCCAAAGAGAAAAAAAGACAAAAAGAATAAGAGAGGTTAAATAAGAGGATGTAAGTCATAGATAAATAATTCCGGATCTTTGATATGGTCCACTGCACAGGGAAACATTCCATTACAAGTGTAATTTGAGAACATCAAAGATATACCTGGGGCTAACCATTCTTTTGAGGAGTAGCTAGCTAATGGAGCTAGCCACAATATGTTTCGCAAATTCATTGAATCATCATAAGATACATTACTTCCTGAGAACAATAAAACATAAGACAAGTATAAAGAACATCTTTATTGGCCTTTGGGTAAAGGGTCAAAAATGGCCCTTAACCTATCATAAATGGTTTAAAATACCCTCCTTCCACCTGTTGGATCAAAAAATGCTCTTTTTTAACAGCATAATGACATGGCAATGATGAGTCATTTAATAAAACAATGTTTCATCTTATTGGTCCACATAAATTTTTAAACCCAGTCTAACTATCCAAGATGAAAGACCCAAACCCACCCAGTAACCCCTTTTTACAATTAACTTAACCTATCATGAGTTTTTTGGAAATAAAGTGACTTTCAGTTGAAAATCATTTTTTACATTAGGATTTGCTCATATAAGTTTTTTAAGTTCAAAATTAGAAATTTCAATATCTTTTTGCAGGAGTTACCGGAGCATCAACGGGGAAATGCCATGAGCCCAATGGTGTATGAGGCTAATAATAGAGTGAGGGATCCAGTTTATGGTTGTGGTGGAGCTATATCATCTTTGCAGCAGCAAATTGGCCATCTCCAAACACAATTGGCAATTGCACAAGCAGAAGTGGTACACATGAGGGTGAGGCACTTGTCGTCCATATCTAGTGGTGGAAAAACCGAGAACTCACCAAAAAACGTGTCACCATCATCATAGCACACTCAAACTCAGCCTACTAATTGAAGCAGAACATTCTATCCCATCACTTACTAGACTATTTGAGTTTTTGTAAGAGATATCCAGTCCTGGTTTGCTCCTGTCTGACAAAAATCACCTTTGAATTTCCTTCTGATTTAGAGAATCGATAAAGGGAACTTGGGGTGAAAATAGATTAGGTAAATTTTAAAAACTGGTTACAGGGTCAGGGTGAGCTTTGGTCTTTTATTTTGACAAGTTAGATTGAGTTATTTATGTGGACCAATAAGATGAAGCCATTTGCTTCATTAAATGACTCATCATTGTCATGTCATTGCAATGTTAAACAGGGTATTTTTAGACCTAAAGAAAATGTTAAGGGCATTTTTTCACCTATAGATGGAAGGAGGACATTTTAAAACCATTTATGATATGTTAAGGGCATTTTTAACCCTTTTCCCTTGTCCTTTTAGCATTCATAATACCAAAAAAATTGCAAGGTTAGAAGCACTGTGGATTGAAGACTACTGATGGTAAATAAAGATCTCACAGGAAGTGGTTAAGATGCAGACCGACCTATTTGGCAGTAGCCCATGTTGCAAGGAAAGACTTCCTTATCATATGCTGGATACTCCTTAGCATGGAACCTGGAAAGTGTTTCCACCTTTTAACCTCACGAGCATCTCAAACCCACAAGACAACAACAAAGAACAATTGCGCCTAAATCACAAGCAAGTTGGGATCACTATATGAATCCTCATCGATCATATCACCCATCTAAGCTTATTTTGAACCAATAAAATACAAAATAACGAACAAAAATAGAAAGCACAAGAAGTTCTTATAGATATACAAATCTCAGACAAGATCAAAGACTCCAAGAAAACATAAAACCTAAAGTAAACATGTTAACATGACTAGCATATTCTGAACTAATTGGTATAGTCTATATAGGTCTTTTTATTTCATTACGGCCTACTATTTTGCTATGTTTACATGGATCATAAGAGATTGTAAATCTTTACAAGTTCCTTCTATTGCCACCCCTGTCTCGGATAAAGGCATAGAGTTGCAGCAGGCTCACAACCAGTGTAAAACTAATCAATTTATGATGAATCATCACACAGAAAGAAAATGAAAAATATTAGCAGAAACAGAAATCAATATTGAAAAGAAAAAAACTTAGTTCGTGAGGACGAAGCAAAGATTGAAGAAACATCCACGGCCATCTTCCGGTTGACAGCATAGAGAAGCAAAAAAGACACCTTTTCCCTGGGTATGACTGGTTGGAGGAAGGTTCAAATTGAAATGAGACAATCGGTAATCTTGTATTTTGGATTACAGGATTAATGGAATTTGTCACCTTCTCTACTCCTTACTAAGATAACAAACAAGAGGATCTCCTTATCATATTTAACTAAACACTGAGTATCTCTTTTAAGAGCTGTTCAGACCAGCTAACAAACAAGAAGCCATGTATTTCGAATTAGGATTACAGAAATAGAAGAATCTGGAATACGGTCCTTGCTTGCATTTGGTGAGGGATATGCAAGAATAGAAACCAAAGATGTTTTCTAGAGCATAAGCGAAAACACTCATACTCTGAATCATGGATGTCTCTCTTTATGGATTTTTCATATAGACTAGAAGATGTTAACACAGTGGATAGAATTTACCTACCTCAACCACATAATCTTGTGTATATGGACTTCCCGTAGAGCCAAACTAGGCTTCTAAAAATAAGTGAAGTTCCCCAATCCCACAAATTACTAAGTCTAACTCCTTAAGCAAACTGGATGATTGAGAATTTTACTTCTACAACTAAACACTAAAAGATTCTTATCTTACCAATCCGGTTCTCAATCGAGAGAAAGTAGTGATCCGAAAGCTAGTGCACATCTCCAGGTAGAACTTCAGTTCACTCATAATGCTAGCTACTACAACACCAAACCCACAAAGAAAACCAAATCATAAACCAAGAAACCCCGAACTCAGTCTTTTGTAGAAAACAGAAACTGCAGAGAGCAGCAAAAGATCCAATTCCTTTGAGAATATGTAGTCAGTGATCAACTGCATAGCATAATTTATTTCAACAAAGAAGAAACTCATTTGAGTTTATTAATGCACACTCTCGTTGATCTGATCAGCAATATTCACTTCAATTGTGGATTTTATCCATCTTGTTAAACCATTAGCTTACTGAAAGCACTATTGCTAGATGATAGCTATGTCTAGAACCGGAAGATTAAGCAATAGACATTGAAATTTATAGTTGAACTATAGTGCACAGCAGAACAAGCATATTACAGCTTCAAGTCTTGAACAAGTAGGCAATTAAAGTTAAATTAGATGTGACATGCTTTTTGTCCTTTAAGCTCCAGACAATGGAATAGGATACATAACACAAGATAAAGATATTCAAGAAAATACAACAATTATGGTTGAATTTTACGATAACACATAAAACTCACAGAGACCTGATTAGCTTGCGTTTTTATCTTTCTTGTAGCAGAAATGTTACGGCTCTGCTAAATCTGTGTTTATCATCTTCCTGCCACTATTTAGAAGGATTGAAGAGTTCGGGCTATAGACATGCAACCAAATCAAGCTAGATGAGCATCCATCATATTCTTCCAATAGGTAAATGGTTTTCTTCTCCAGTTTTCACTTATCCTAGTTCACTTTATTTTTTGCCAACGGAGGAAGTAAAAAGAACACTTGAAAGAAAACATATCCTTCCAAATATCCAATTAGCCAAGTAATTAAATGCAAATCTGATTGTATTTGCTTGGTCATTTACAATGAGGAGTGCTTAGGGCATGACATTTGTGGAACACTTGAGCAACAGAAGCACCATTTGTGGCATGTGTGCACAAGACGATGAAGAGTTCATGTTAACTTACAGAATCCCAAGCCTTCCAGAATCTCTGGCAAGAAAGACATGACCATGAAAGAAATCAAAGCGCGACAATGATACATTCAGCCCTACACTGGATCCCCGAGCAACAATCATTTCAAATAAAAATCCGAGGTATGAATTTATCTCCTACAAAACAACAATTGAACTCAACATTAACTGGAAATCAGAAATCCTCATTTCAAGAGGATGTAGAAGTTCCATTTCAATGCTTACCTCATTTATAAAAATTCTCCCGTAAGGAGTACTGGTAAGTTCACATCGGTCTTCCTTTGATCCTTCAATGTCAGGAACCTGCACATTGAAGAGGATGCACGTACTGTCAAAATAGCTGAGGAAGACAATTGAAAGAGGAAACACTTCAATAAATTTCTAGTGACTCAAGAGACCCTATTAGTAAGGGCCATCTATTACGTTTTTAGATGGATATCACAAGCTAAAACTACTACTAAGTTTTTAGATGGACATCACAAGCAAAAAGTATCTCCTTTTTTCCCTCTGAAATTCATTCCTTTACACAAGTTATAGGTAAGGTACTTGAGTACTTCAAATATTGCATTCAACAACATTGTACAAAGAGTGCACCAATTAAAATTCCATCCAAAGTTAGTATGTGATTGATGATCAGCACTCTTTATCGTGCTGAGGCATTACAAAAAGCCAAAAATGTACATATCCTTGTGCATTTATCATTTATCTGTTTAGAAACTTTAATCATATGCTTTCAGAACAAAGAGGATAAATATAGAACTATTTGTTTTTCAATTCTTTATAGAATTATAATAGGTATGTAGCCCTGAGTTAGTGTTGCAAGAGGCAAATAATGCACGACCTTAATTTTTCCATTTTATTTCGATTAGTAAGGACCAATATAATATTCTTCCAGCACTAAGGTGGTGCCAGTTATTGTTGCAAGAGGCAAATAATGCACGACCTTAATTTTTCCATTTTATTCGATTAGTAAGGACCAATATAATATTCTTCCAGCACTAAGGTGGTGCCTGTCATCTACAAAAGTAGGTTGTGCCTTTTACAAAGAACAAAAGAAAGGGCCTCTTCTATACAAAAGTTTTTCCTTGAATGAGCTAATGAAAATCTATCATCTTCTGCACGTCATACACATTCTTTAGCCTACACCAAACAACCTTAGCTTTTCCTTTCCATTTATTGCATCTACTTTTGAATTTTTGCAGTTACCCATCCTTTACCTCCGGATCAGGCAGTTATTTGTATCCTATGAATACAGCCTATCTTAAAAGTTTTTGATTGACATACAAGCTAAGCGTCTCTCTATTCCCCTTTGAGATTCGTTTTTAATACAAGTTTGCAGTAAGATACTTTGAGTACTGCATCTTAATGATACGTACAAAGAGAACACCAACTAAAATTCCAGCTATACTAATATGTGAATGGTGATCAACTCTCTTTGTCAAGCAACGACTAAGGCATTAAAGAACCCCAAAAATGCACCTCCTTGCAAGTTTATGTCCTCATCCCAATTCTCAATTACCAAATTTGTCAGATTAGGTCCCTTACCCACCCTACCCTGCCAAATTTTTAGTCCTTCCCCCCCACCCCACCCCACCCCACCCCGTCCCCATCCCTATATCAACTTTGAAATTTTGCAGTTATCTGTTGTCTTCCTCAGAATCAAGTTTCCTGGAAGCCTCACTTCTCAGTTATCTGTTTATTCTATATTAAGTTTTGCCATTGTACCTGGCACTTCTATAACCTGTTTTATTTACTTAAATCACTATACTAACACCTTTCAAGACAGTTCAAGCTTATTGAAATGATGTGTTTTTTAAGGTTAAAGATTATCATTTGAACGTGCATCAGGAAGATGCTGAATTACAAAAGATGTGACCAGTTGGCTCTAGTACAGATGGAAAAAAAGCATTTCAGCACTAATACAAGTAGCCTAAGCTAAAGCTGTCGAGCTAATAAAATCCCAAAACATGCCAATGCTATAAACAGGTAAAAGAAAATTCCAATGATGTGTTACACATTGGTTACTAGCAATTTGAAACAACAACGAGATAACAGCATGCTTAGTTTTAATATATCAGATTATTTTTCCTTGTTCTCCTTTTACGTTTTTTCTAGTAGTGAAACAATAATTACACTATTAGCTTCCAAGAGCAATTTTACATGTTCACCCTATATATTCATCAGATCAGATGCCCATAATAGATTATCCTAGAGGAAATCTTGATCACAAAATCATGAATGAGATTAAATAATTGGCTATGCTTTTGCAATGAACAAATGAACAAATGTCTTATCTGATTTACAAATAGAAAGATATGAAAACTCACAGGGATGATTGTTGGATCAAGAGTCCTTTGAATCGACGCAGTATCACCACCAGAGTCCACAGCGAGCCGTGCAAGCTCCAACACCGGCGCCGGCGGCAACCAAATCAGCTCATTCTCTTCGCTTCTACTCCTCCGCTCATTTCTCAATTTCGAACGCAAGGAGCGTCTATTCGGAGTCTGAGAACTCGGCAAAAAAGGAACGAGGAATTTGAAGCAGGAACGTAGCTGGCGCGCCTCTTGAGAGTTGACAGCTGAGGCTTGTTGAGGCGGTCCCAACAGAGCGAGCAAATCAGCGGCTGAGGCCTTGGGTGCCGGCGGGGAGGCAGAGGAACGTAGATTGAGCTTGCGAAAGGAGTAGAATGCTGGTGTGGAAGTGACAGTGTATGAAGCGGCGAGAGAAAGGGAGAAGAAGAAGGCGAATTTGAGCCGGCTCATCTTTTCTTTCTTCTCCCTCGGGAAATTGGGTTTATCCTACTAACCCCATTGGCTTTCAACGCGAGCTTCCGTATAGAAATGCATTGGAGTACCCTGGAGCTTCGATGATTACAAAACGCTATACTGCCTCGCGTCAAGAAGAACGATTATTTTTTAGTCCATTACTCCATTTTAAGAAAATGATATTTTAATTTCAATTTTCATATACTATATTAAAAGTCATAAAATTTAAAAATATTTTGAATATATTTGGCATTCAAAATAACCATTTCCACGCAGATCCTAGCTAAATAACCCATATTGTCAACTGTTTACCTCACTGGGACTAAAAGAAGGTCGCTGTTCCTTATTAAACAGAAAACTAAAATCATGTTTACTTTACCTTTTCACTAATTGTTTTGTATTTGTAATTTATTGTTCCAGTGATTACAATGTTTGAATAAATAATATTATTTTTATCGTTACATAATGTTATACATTTATAATTTAAATAATAAACTTATAAGCAATTGAAAAGTATGTGATGAAAATAGGGTAAATGATAAAGAAAAATTATTAAATAAATAAACAAAATAAAAAATAAAAAGAAAATATTAAAATAACAACAAAATTTGTTAATTTTTGAAAAATATTCACACCAATTATCAATTACAGTATATAACTTAATAATCGCGACTTAAAAGAAGAAAATATTTAGTTTACAAGTAGAGAAATTCCACTGGGTATGTTGATGCTCAATAATGATACGAGCAGAGAAGTGAATTACTTATTGACTTAATTGTGGAAAACAAATATTTATAGCATGGAGGAATAAACTTAAAATTTTGCTATAACACAAATTTAGAGCATAAATTCAAGGAAAAATAGGAAATAAGAACGTGGATAAAATTTATCAGACCCATGAGCTAGTAATGTGTAATTCACTCACAAATTCAGAAAACTACAACCATTGGTGTACAATGCTTTTTATCCAAAAGCAAAAGCCCTATTCTTGGCTGCTATGTAGCATCTCTTCCTGATATTGTATAATCCTGGAGAGCTATAGCAAGAAGGTCCATTTCAGGACACACTTTTCTTGTGAAATGAACCAGAGTTTCGGTCCTCTTCACGGTTGAAATGAACCTGCCAATGAATAGCTTAATATGGATCATAAAGTCTCTAAAACTAACATATTCGCTACTGAACGCAGCGTATGATACTTAACACACCAAGAAATCCTATAAGCTTGAAAAGGGAAAAACTAAATGATTCAATGAACCCTCATGTAACTAGTGAAAACAAGATGGAGGAATAGCATTCTTGTTAACCATTTTTAAATGGTGTGGGGTCTAGTTGTGCACACCTCGACTATTCCACAAGCACAAGCACCACATAACTTTACCCACCAAATCTTAGGCAAATGGAAAGGAATCACCTTTATGAGTACCAATATTCGGATTGTGAAGAAAGTGACAAAAAAAATACGTATTTGAATTAGTGTATTAACAATGTGCAAGTGAAGCTCCATATTTACCATATGTTGCTTATTTAAGTTCACAATATCTAAACACACAAATTTTGGCATGACATTCAACACACTTTCAAACTCAAAGTGGAAAACAACTTGAGTTTGCTTGTTTTGAAAACCTAACAGGTTGCCACCAAACTTTCATTAGGATACTGCACAATCATCAAAAGGAAAAGACAGGAAAAGTCAATAGAAAGAGGTATGGTTTGCAAAATTTCTACAACACTATTAACATAATTTGAATTGATGAAACAATGACAAGAAAATACAAAGTTAAAGAGGAGGGTGTCAGCTGCAGTAGAGATTAGTTACAGTAGCAATGGTTGTCATGCAATGGACAACGCCAGTCTCTGTTCAGAGAGACAATGGCTAAACAGTTGTTGGACAGATGAGCGGGTGCCAAGAGCAGAGGGAGGAAGGTAACCAAGAAGAGACAGGCCAAACAACAAAAGAAAAAAGAAAAGAAAATCATTAGCCTGGTGTGATGCATAAGCCCAGGCTCTGTTGGCAGGCAAAATTTCTTAAGAGCCTACTCAGGTCGTAGAGGCTCTTATACCACGTGATAAAAGATAAGCTGTAGAACATTAGTTGAAGAGATCAAAGGTGCCAATAGCTAAGAGAGGAAGGTCGGCTTGCAAAAAAGAGACAGTGCCAAATTCCGAAAAGAAGAATAAAAAGATGAAACATCGGCCAGGCACCTGGCCACCGTATTGCTTAAGCTTTTACTGAGCTCATTGACGCTCTGATACTACATGAAGCAATCTTGATCATGGATTCACTCAATCCAAAAGCTAAATCAAAAGGAGAAAATTGCCTAAAAACCACAGAGAGACTATAATCATACCATCAACCAAGGTAGGAATCCTAACACTGAACTCACACCCAAGACTGGACGGTTGGATTGTGGAGAGCAATAAGGGCCCAAACATTGTGAGAAAGCACCACCCCTAGATCTTAGTTCATATATAAACCTAACTTTAGTTTTTGTTTGGTGTGTCATATTACCCACATTTACCAACTGAAAAGACAAATAGGGAAAGAAGAGAATACTATTAGATTATATGTTGGAAGAACCTAAAGAGCATCAGCAACATCAGCTATAATCTTCGTATCCTCCTGGTCAGGCCAAAGAATCTGAACAAAATAACTAGCGTTAGTTAGAAAACCCACCTGATAAACCTTTAGCACCTCCAACCACTTCAGAAGACATTTAAGACGTGGCACAGTTGGCATAATAATGAAAGTTATTACCTTATCAATAACACCAAATTCTCTAGCTTTGGTAGCATCCATGTAATATGGTCTTCTCATAGCATTGGCAACCATCTCTTCCTCCTAGTAAGATACCACAGCAGATGCTATTATTACTTCTGTCTGATTTACAAATGGACAACAACCAAGAAACATTCACGACTTACATTTTCAGTATGTTTGGCCAAAAGCTTGACAAGGGTGTCTCGGTTTATGAGTACCTGCAAAAGAGAATAGCCAACTCATCAATCCCCATTGGAATATATTCAGGTTCACAATGAGCTGATGCCTGACTAAGACAACTTGTGATGAGTTCATCCCAAGAGAGTTCAGTTTTAAATGGATTATTTTGAGAACATACACCTTCATGTCGGTACACTGAACAAGATATAGAGTTCTGAATAAGCCACAACTGACTAAAATACACTTAACAACTTACTAGTATGTCGTTACTTTGTAACAATGTATGATTACCTACTTTACAATCAATATGTTATTTATGTTTAGAACATGTAAGTCACAAACTTTGCATGTATTTGTCCGTGTTTGTGCACACACATAAACAAAATATATATACATGCAAGCAGAGGTGAAGCTAGAAATTCATTAAAAGGATTATTTTTTTAAAAAAAAAAAAAAGGAAATAGAGTGCTGCAAATAGAATTTGAGTATTTGACCAATGATTAAAAGCAAATTCTTCTCTCTCCGCCACTACATTTCAACCTTCCCTTCAAATTAAAAGGATTCAACAATTCATATATAACCCCAAAAAACTATCTTTTCCCATTTTTCGTGATACAATTTTTCAGCAAAGAGGAGTCAATTGGAACCCCCCCCCCCCCCCCCC
>DF357488.1:75071-107275 GCA_000787875.1 Solanum virginianum | reverse complement strand
CGCATTCCTTTAACTTGGAATCTGCATGCAAGAACTAAGACCATGAAAGTTTCCATATATACTATTATGAATTATCATGAACTTTCTTTCAGAATCCGTTGGCTGGAAATGCATAGTTACTGCTAAATACTAAGGAATCTGGAATTCTTGATGTAAGAACTTTTATCAACCTGAAAAAATTAAATTGACACAATGAGATTAAATCTTAGGACCAATTACTCACACCTCCAACCTGGCCTAGGAAACTAAACAGACCTCTCCTCAAAACTTAAAGGTGTCAACTTTAAGGATATATTTACTAAAAGACCCTGATTTAATATAATGTTTTCATGAGAATATTTAATTAGAACTTAAGGAAAAGAAACAGAGCCCAAACAATTTTTTATATTAAGGCAACTTACCCAAAGGAATTAGCAGATAGACCAATTGGTCAAGGATCAAATTAACTCAGTTGAACAAAACCTCATATTTTTTTAATATCTTTAAGGTAAACAAAAATGTTATTTGAGAGTGAACCTGGCAACAGTTCTTCTTTCTTTATGACATCCTAGTCACTTAACCATTCCATCAATAGAATGTAATGGCATGGAGGGGTCCCACAGTACTACCCCTTTTGAGAATGAAAACAAAAAAATCCCAGTGATAAAACCTAGAAAGAAGGTTTCTTAGTTCCGTTAAATAGAAGGGCGATCAGAATCTAAACAACAAATACAAACAAAAAGTTCATTAATCAAAGGTTTCATCAACAACCATCATACCCTAAAGCTTTACGAGTCACAACCATGAAGACATATCTGTTTTACAGATCAGATGGAAGATAACTAAAGAAGATATCACACTAACCTCCCTCGCCCGGATTGCAACATCGCTGGCCTGCATTAATCCACCTGATGGTGCACGAGGCTGTTGAATCATGGCTGGAGTAGAACATCACGAATCATTTTAAAAAAATTGAAAATGAGAGAAAATCCATGCTGCCAAATTTGGAACTACAAACTAGAAAACTTGACACCTTTCGCATGTGGCATCATAAACCTTTTGCCCTTAGTACCAGCTGCAAGCAAGAGACATGCCTGACCTATAGCAGCACCAACTCCTACGGTGTGTACCTGCACAGGTAATTAACAATCTGAGAGCTAACAAAATCATAAATGGAACAGGCTGAAAAATGCTTTCCGAGGTAAAAACATGAAGTTTAAATTTCAATGTACTTGCTCTGAAAGCATAGAGATTAAGAAAACAACTAATCATAGATTATCCCAATTAAGTTTGACACAAGACTGCAACCGACTTTGAACAAAGACAAAACTCTCAGGCAGATTCAATATAATCACACAGAAAGAAGGCAAATTGACTTATCTTTAAATAAAATCAAGTCAAAAAGCCAATGTTGCCTTGTTCTAATCCAGTAAATTTGACTAAAGAAAAGAAGGCCTAGATAAGAAAAAATTCTACAGTCTCATGCTAGATTAAAATGGAACACTTTACAGCACGAACTATTTCAGTTGGCAAGCTTACCTCGTTTTCTAGTTGCATCAAGGAATCATAAATTGCAAAACCTTCTGATTCCATACCAACCTACATTGATAAATATCCCAAGTTCAGTTAATTTGAGCATAACATCAACCCCAACACCAAACATCAATCAAGCACAGAGAACTGTCCCATATTTATTTTTCTATTAATAATAAGAGTTCATAATTGTGGACAATGAAAACTTGCTGCATTCTCATGCTTTAGACCAATCTATTTTCCTCATGTTTAAAATGAAGGGCACTCCCTGCTCATTTTCATTTTATATTACAGTAAATTAGAAGTCAAGATTCTTGATCAACAAAACGACAACATAGATTGTGTGAACAGAAAGCTGTAAGCCAAAACCTTAGTCCTCGTGGTAAGAATCTTTTCTAATAAGAACTCTTAACAGGGAGTAGTTTACACAATTGTGGCATGTCATAGTTCATCATCTTACAAAGGTGTTTCCTTCAATTGTAGACCATTGACCTAAGAATTTGAAAACCATGAGCCAATCATCATGACCATGTAAACTATTATTAAACGTCATCAATCATCAAGTATTCAGTAGCAAGCTAGAGCATAACACTTTTAGAAGCTCAAAGTTGGACACTTTTAACACCACTTCACTATATCAAGGATCAAATAGAAAATCAGAAACAGCCACTTTCGAAGATAATTAAAGAAAACACATATTGGTATTACTTCATTATATAGCACCAATCCCCATAATTTATTCACACGCGCATACAGGCAAAAATATATACACAAGTTACAAGAGGCCCGTGCTAAGTCAAGGCCCAAACTCAAAATTATAAAAATGATAATTTAAATGAAAGAGGTATAATTTGTGTCACATTTTTTTATGATATATAAGAATAGCAATTGTAATAACTGAAGTTCCTTAGTTGTATGGGATAATTTGAAATAAGAAGTTACTTATGAAAAAGCAAGTTTGACCAAAACAAAAAAACATAAATACCACATGAATAAAAGTGATTCGATATTCTTTAAACTGATATGATTAAAAGTATGATGATTACAACTTGACGTAAATCACAAACTGAAAAACTTTTTGGTATGTTTACTTATGAACTTGTGAGCATGTGATCATTAGTTATATATAGAATGGATTCTTTTGATATCTACTAATTTTTCACTCACTATTTCATGTTTAAGGGTTTAACCCAAATTCTATATGAAATTCAAGGAAAATCCAAATTCATTAAAATGAACTTCAAGAATCAATTTAGTTCTTCATATATGTTTTATGTTTAGAAGATTAATATTTAGTTAATAAAACAAAGGAGATTTTAATAAAAATTAGATCTTGACTGAGCTGATAGATCTCCCCTTTTGTATCTTTGCATCTACTGGATACCTTAATGAAATCTCACTTCATAAAAAAAGGATCTTGACTGAATGTTATCTTCATTCCAACACTATATGTCATTGGTCAATAACTTTTCCTTTCCGTATTTATAATGGGTCATATATATTTCCAAGGCAACAAACATTTTCCATTCAATTAAAAAAATGAATCAGGAAAAAAATTACATGAGAATCGTACTTGGTTCAAAATGAAAATAATACATAACTTCATGACATAAACACAAAAATTCAGATTTAACTTCTTTTCCTTTTCTTCCCCTTCGTTAACCTATCTAATTGAGTAACTTTTTTTAAAAAAAAAAATAAAGGTTCTTGTCCTCTTTTTCCCCCAAAAGTTGTTAAATTGATAATTCTTAAAAATATTTTATACACTCTTAAAGTTAATCTACTGGAAGTCATTGCACATTTTCACAGGGAAACAAAATTAAACACATTCTACAAACGATGAAGAAATGTTAAAAAATGACTTCTCCATGCAAAAAGATAAGTAATTCCAAATATTTTGTGTCAATTATTTTTTATTAAACCCATAAAAAAGTAGACTTCGCTTTTTAAAAAAAAAAAAAAATGAAGCAAGGTGCATCAAGAAATTAATGGTAAATTGACAAAAACTTCCAAAATACATAAAATAGCAATCACATAATAACCAAAATTTCCAATAGATACAGAAAAAAATTCATTTTACTCCTTCAATATTTTAACTATTGACTATGATGTAAAATGGAACTATTTAGTTCAAACTCCTATGCTATCTTAAGTTCATTTGAATTTCATAATGTATTTTGGTTTCAATGTATTAACAAAAACCCAAATTTTCATCTTCTATCACCATCTAAATAACTTCATAGACTTTTCTATCACTTCAAATTTACTTGTGAGATTTCACTTGGTACGTTGTTGTTGTTGTTATAGTCTTAGTTTTTAAACTTTAAAATCTTCCACACACTAACCTAATAATTTTATAAGAATAATACGCCCCCTATCTCATATTACTTGCCCCTTGAGATAAAATAAATAAGAGGAATATTTTTCTAATTTACGCTTTAATCTTTTTAGTACACTCTACTTATGTGTCCCTATCCATCAATACCACGATTAACTATAGAGAAACTTTACAATATTTACACTTCCAAAAAAAATTTTAAGGGGAAAATGAGAAAAAAAGTAAATTTCTATCTTTAATTTTTAAATTGACAAGTAATTTGGAACATATAGTTTTAATAGTGTGGACAAGTAATATGGGCTGAAGGGAATTATAAGAAATAATTCAAGTACCTACATTTTTTTCTATTAAAAAGAACGAACAAGATCATTAATGAGGGCCAAGAAGTCACACTACACAGTACACACCAATTAGGAAGGCTCAGGTAGGACTTAGGAGTGGTTTTAGGTAATTAACGAGGACAAATAAATGAGGAAATGCAGGGTAAAGGTAATTCAGCAGCCACGAGTAAGCATAAACAACTTGGGCACTAAGCATGCCCCTTTATGAAAACTCACTGCTTCACCATCATCACGGGTAGTCCCAGTAGAATTTATGTATAGATAAATTGGCTCTTTGGGATCCATATACTGTAGATACAACAACTGTGCAACCACAAGCTCTGTGACTTCTGCAACCAACTGAAAAGAAAAATCCTGATTTATTTTGGGCTAATGAAGAAATGAAGAGCAAAGGGAAAGTTAAACGAACTGCAATAATAAATAGCAATGCACAAGTTGTTGCAAACCAGACTAGAAATTCTGGGGGTAAACATATTTATGTGTGTAAAATTCTATTTCCAAAGCACAGTATGTTATATCCCAAAAGGCCCATGTACTAAAAGTAGTGCATCAGATGGAACTCCAAATAATAAAAGTAGGTATCAGAGTGTTCAGCTCTTTACCAAAGTAATATGAAGCCATGTAACAAATGAACAACTTTTGACTTCTCCATTTTTTATTTTTTTGAAACTGGTAACTAACTTTTGACTTCTCCATTTTAAAAGTTCACCTGCTATAGAAGCCAGAAGGCACATAAACCTTAGCTAGTTAAGCCTACTACAAAATCTTTGCACCAAAATTAAGATGGTCCCTTGTACTTCCTAATCAGGTAAACAAATAAAGACACATACGTTGACATGGTATGAAAAACGCTTGGACATGTTGCCTTGAGTAATTAACAATAAATCATCTTTTACATGGTTTATGTTACTTTCTAACATAGTTTCTGATGTAAACCCGAGAATCATTAGCATCCATGTCACCAGAACTTACAGCAATGAACCGATGATGACAAATATAGTGCACATATCAACTGCGAAGGTTAGAATTATCCTTGAAGTGAGAAGAAGTTAACTATGGATAAATTTAATTTTGGTATTATAATTGTAAGGTCTTGCGACCTTTTTCTTCGGCCTTACATTTTTTTTTTTAAAAAGAATAGTCATATAAACATCCCTAACTTCACAAGGTAGGAGGGAAGGTATGCATACACACTATCCTTCCCACCCTCCCCCGATCCACTCGTGGGATTACACAGTTGTTCTTGTCATGGGAATGCAAAACTATGTTTCTATTCAAGAAAAATAAACACATCTTGCATTAATCCAACAAGAAGAATAAGATAATTGCATGGGACAAAACTAAGTATTCTAAAGTAGCCGACCCATCTCACATTTTTCTTTTCTTATGGAAAGGGGCTGGGCCCTTCAGATAGGATATGAGAACCTTGTTAATAAAATGGAACAGCACCTACGAGAGAAGCCCAACTATAGCATAAAGGTTGCAATGGAGAAACAAAGTAGTCTCTTTAAAGATCTAACAGCTGTGTTATACATATTGGGATGAGAGTGTCCAATATAAGCATCTCAAAGCAGTGTCTAATTCACCAAGGGGTTGTTTTGTAACCAGTAAGAGTTACGTAGGTATTAGTAATTTAGTCAGTATATTTATATGTATTAGTTATTTCACCTTTTATCCCGCATAAAATAATACATAAATTCCCTCATAACTTATAAATGTACTAGTTATGTAGGTTTCTAAAAAGCAAATCATACACAGTATTATATACATGAAATAGTATACCTCTTAATTAGCTATCAAACATAGTATCAGTTATGCAGGATTTAATGTTTACACAACCCACTCGAGACCAACTACCAAACAACCCTTAAGCCCTTAAATTGCAGACAACTAGCTCAATGTCCAAACGTTTGAATATTAGAAATGAAGACTAAAAATTAATAAATGGATACAAGGAGTAAAAATGACATTGGTATATCTTTAGCGAGAAAGGGGGCAATCATATTACTTTTCAGACAAGTTCAAAACACAATTGCTATTCCTACTTGAAAATTGTGGCCCTATAGAATCACCTAATGGGCTATCCATTTTCCAGACAAATAACAAATAGTATCGGTCAAATGACTAATTCAGCGTTCATTACAATCCCAGTCCATAAAATTGTAGACCATAGATCATCCTGATTTTACCAGCTTCAGCAACATTGAGTGCACCAGCCAATTCTCTCCTTTTGTCAATCTCGAGGAATCTTCTTGACACAAAATAGCATTACATTCACCATTCAACACAAGGATAACAACCATGAAGTGCCCTTTCTCATCGATCACACTTCTTAATTGGCTCTTTATGTTGGCAGCTAGCAAACAGAAGAAAGATGGATGCATGCAGAGTTGTAATAGGCAAAAAAAGTGGAGAAAGGTCAAGTATCTATTGGGGTTTCAGACAAAAGCCAAATACTAGCGTGTCTTTAGTGAAGAAATGAACAAGTAAGAAAAAAACTGAATGTTTTCTAACGATAACATGCATTTAATTAAATAATATTGGATATCAAGAAAATGAAAAGAAATGCAATTAAGTGAAGATACAAAAATAACTTGTAATTAAATTCAAAAACAATTTTAAATTTAATCATTCAGATTAGTGATTAGGTTTCTTACTCTAAATCTAAACCTGTTGTAACTATGTTTTTCGTTACTAACATATTCACCTTCTCCAAAAAAAAATAAAAAAATCCTCAGATTACTAAAATATTCATGTGTAGCATTTCTTGATCATTGACATATCGCTTTGATGGCTTTTTTTCTTTAGTTTTGTCATACAGATTTATTTGGCATTAACGCAAATGCCTTAAGGCCATGATACTTCCTCACACCTTCTATCTTAATTTCCTCTCTCTATCTCTTTCTATGGATAATATGTGTATATATATGATTCCACAGGCACAGAGAGACAAACTAGTTCACTCACCATCCTAGGAAGACTTACTACTAGAAGAAAATCCAGGTATAAGACATTCAACACAAGGATAGGTTTCTCTGGCACTCATATGGCACATGGATGATTCCCCTATGAACCCCTTCAACTTGAATGACCTTCCACTTTATATATATATATTATTTTTTATTTTGAGCATTTATATATATATATAAAAAATTGTAAGGACATGATTTCTATGAGGTGAAAGGGTGGAAGGGGAAGCAGAATCTACCAGGGAATGTATACATAGTTTGAGCAACAACAAGGCATTAAAGCACAAGAACAAACTAAAGATGGTAGACGGAACAAGTTGAATGTTAAGACTTTATTTCCAAATACCTACTTATGCCAACACATTGCGGAAATCACTAATAAGCACAGGGTAACTGGGAAAATATCAGATGATGAAAAAGATTACATACCGGCATGCCAATATAAACTATTCTACCATGGAGCAACATAGAGGGCAAGTCTGGTGGAGGGTCATCATCTATGTCCACATTGTATGACTCTGATTTCTCCACCTAATTCAAATAGCAAAAACACAGACCAAACAATACCAATCAGAATATAGTTTTACAAAACAAGCAATAAAAGCTTGAGAGACTTGATTAATTGCTTTACATATAATCAATAACATTAAAAGGGAGGAGAACAAAATCATCCCAAAGCTAAAAACGAAATGAAGAAGGCACACCAAATGAATTCAGTACAGAACAGACTCCTAACAACATAAGCATCCTATCAATGGCAGAGCTGGCTTATAATCAGGGGTTCATCCGAACCCTCCTGACTAAAATTACTTTATATATACATGGTAGAATAAAACCCTCTTCGACTAGTTAGTATATTCACTTCTTCAGATTTTAAACCGAAAATCCTCGCTCCTGCATCCTATTGCAATGGCTTCTTCCGAAATAATCTCTAATACATAAAGAGCAGAGTACTCATCTACCCTTCTCCACTCAAATAGACAAGGTAGCAAAGTTTCAAACCGTGACTTGCGTCAACATAAATACTCAGAAAATATTTGAAAAAAATGACATCAAAGAAGACCGTTTCACTATATTGCCAACAAATTGGGATTTGGGACAGAGAACTAACTATTAAGCATTTGACACAATGAAAAAAATAAACTATATACCTCAGCAGGAGTAGCCATGAGATTAGGGGAGTTGTAAATGTCCAACAAGGGCGGGGTATCGGAATTTTTAGGCCGAGAGAAGAGTGCATCTGGATTATTTTCAGCAATATAGGCAAGCTTACTTAGAAATGGATCCTTAGGGTTTATATGAGGCATCGGAAATTGTGAACTTCTACTGCTATAGGCTGCACAGCGCATGTTAAAGCTACGGTGTTTCAGCCGCATCGATGAAGATGAAGAACATGGAATTGAGGATGCCATGGGCAACCGTAAACAAGTGGCCATAATTTTCGCCACGGATAAACTTTGATTCTTCTAGTCTCTTTCAATGGAAGCTTGAAAGGAAGAGACTGAGCTCTAGAAGTCTCAACTATGAGGATGTAGAATTTGGATAGTGTGACTTAAACAGGTCGGGTCAGGAGTCCATTTCGTTGGGCTTATGGCCCATGACGTTACCAATGGAATTTTACTGTAATCGTTGCCAATGTCTCTTAATTACCATTATTATAAGGACTAATTACTTAATTAAGTCAAACTAATAAATTGCATTTAACAAACACAGGATATAGTTTCAATAAATTACCAATTACGATGAAATTTAAGTATTTTTTGTGCTGGTGGATACAGCTCCATTCAGGCAGGTTTTCGGGTGATAATATAAGTGTATTTTATAGAATACAAGTGTGATACATTCAAATACAACAATATACAAAGGTTTTTTGGTATGTTAAGGGGTGGTTTTTGAGGATGATACATGTGTATCTCATAGAGTACATATGTGATACACTCAAATACAGGTGATATACACAAATATACATTATACGTATGTGCTAATAGAGAGAGAGAGAGAGTACATGTTTCTTGTGTGCATTGCGAATAGAGTGTATTCAATAAAGATGTATTGACATAACCAAAAAGTTGAGCAAATAGATAGGGTGCATCTAACGAAATTGTATGTGCATAGAAACACAGCTCTAAAATAGGAGGAACTATGCTTGTAAAACTATTTAGTGTTCCTCAATTTTTCCCCCTCTCTAAAAAAATTATTGCCACAAAACATATCAACTCCGCAACTAAATTTTATTTATTTTGCAGTTGTGAGATTTCACAAACTTGCCATATAAGAACAACAACAACAATATACCCAGTAAAATCCCACAAGTGGGGTTTGGAAAGGGTTGAATGTACGCAAATCTTACCACTTAGCTCATAGAGATAGAGAGAATGTTTCCGAAAAACCCTATAAAGTCTAATACTACTAACCTACTAAATCAAAAGATAATACATCAACCTAGTCCTAGTTAGCCCTCTACCCTAATACGCGGCTTACAGTTGTGCCATATAGCAACAAAAAATATTACTAGTCTCAATTTGGACTATTTTTAATTTTAAAAAGACGTTCTACGTACAAAAGTATACTGGATAAACCACCTTCTTGGTGAATAATCTTCCCAGTTGACACAGTTAGTCTTTGTTAATCCGACAAATATTTTACATAGTTCTTCCTTGGAGGATGATTGGCCACAAAATATGTTGCCTTATACGAGCAACATACCTGGTTAACAGATAAGATGAAGGATGGGATATTGGTGCCGTTCGATCACACACTAGCAAATGAAGTTTCCATGAAAACATCGAAATATGTAGGACCTTGCCTTCTGGTCTTACATGGTTTCTTGTAAAAGCCTTTGATAGGTCTTGAATGAACCAATTGTTTTAATATAGAAACTGAGATCATACAAAATTTGGCTTATGTTGATCAGAGACATCTACACAAGGGCAAAAAAGAATTTCCGAGCAACAATGAAAACCGAATAGGCAAACACAAACATTTACTTCACACAGTAAACAATCCACAAGACAATAAACAAATACAAACTGTTCCAAAGCACTCCAGATCATATGGAGACCCTCACAAAGAACTAATCTACTGCTTATGAATCTTAAAGGAAACCAGTAGCTTCTTCCTAGCTGGAAGCCACAGGCTGAGTACTGAACACCTTAGCAATCTTCTCAGTAGGTACCAATGGAAGATATGAAGCAACTTTGTATCCCTTCTCTGCTGTTTGCTGGACCATCACATTGTATTTCTCAGAATAGTAAGCAGCTGTTGGAACAACAGCTTGAGTGACTTTAGGAACAATTGGAAATTTGTTAAGAGAGAGCCAAGCTGATGCAGCATATTGCTCGGCCATTGGCTCGTACTTGGTGTATAGTCCCTTGGCAGTGGGCTCATACTTGGCATAGACTGTTTTAGCAAGTCCTGATGCAGCCCCCATCACGCCAGCACTTTTGACATCAGCTGCAACAGAGCGAGCAGCTGCAGGAGCTTGCTTGACCATGGGAGGAACATGGGTCTCAATCCTACGAACAGACTGGTCAACCTGCCAAAATGGTCGCATTCACATTAATCATATGTGAAGATGGCGTGAAAACTTCAAAGCAACAGCATATACTAAATGGTAAGAAAACTGATCATCATCATCAAAGAGGTTCATCAAATTGACACGACATTTTCTGTTTGTAATAGAAAACTACTGCTAGAATGTCTCAATGAACCGAAGGATAGACTGGCATGATATTTAACTACAAGAAAACCCTCTTATGGTTTGGAGAGGATCAAGTTACTTCCCAACATCCATCAATTGACCTCAATCTCTTTTCAAAAGATATGACTAACTAGCTCCATGTTTCAATCAATACCCTATTTTCATAAAGGCAGCCATGTATTTGTATACATCATTCTATGATTATCACTGACCAACATTAGGTACATATACTAGCCACCTGAACGCCCAAAAAACAGGCGTTATACACACACACACCAACAGTCCTAGATTTACAACATTTTGCCAAATCCAAAGAGCACTACCATCACGAGATCCCATAATGACGATATGTATGCAGCTGATTAACAAGATATCACAAGTTTTAACCAACTCTGTCCAACACAACCAACATTACATCACTAGTGTTGATGCATCCAATTCCAATCCTAATTATAAATGCTAATTCAGCTCCTCCATGTGCACATGCCAGAAAATGAATAAGTCCACAGTGTCTTCCTAATCCAAAATATACCCCACATAATGTTCGTTGCAGTTCATGAAATGAAAAACTAATCACAACACATAGCATTAAAAAAGATGATTTGACCAATTCAACACAAAGAAATTTTGAATTTCTATTTCAAAAATGCAGATTCACTATAAATTAATCAAAACCCCTGAGAAATACATAGGAGAACAAAAGATATTATCCTGCCACAAGGACATCAACAAATTCCAGGACTCCATAGGGACACCACGAAACTAATCAATCCAGAAAATGTAAGGTTTCGACTGTAAAAGAAAAAAATGCAAAATTTCCAAACAATGAAATACAATCCAAATACAAAATTTCTTTAAATAAAATTCCATGTCAATTATGTAAGGAATTATACCTTGCGGTCAACGAACTTGAGGACTTCGACGGGAACATCATGAAATTTATCGTAAACAGGGCCAACCACAGTCTTAACGGTGCCTTCGACGGTCTGAACACCAGGCTTCAACGGACCAGAATTCTCTTTGGCGTAACCATACACCTTCGCCACATATAGCGCCGCATGGATCATCGCCACTTGCAAGAATTCCAAATACTTCAATTTCTCTTCCTCGGTCTGAGCCTTCATCACAAAATCAATTTTTTTTTAAAAAAATCATCAAATCAAAAATCGATACAAACAAGAAATCTATCGAAAATGGAAATTTAATTTGAAATTCGAATTACCATCTCAGGTTGTTGGGGCTTAGGGTTTGTTTCGGCCATGACAAAAGAATAAATCAGAGAGACTTCGAAATGAACAAGAATCGCAAATTGAACGAAAGCAGATGGGAAAGTTATGAGAAAACGTCGATTGGGTTATGCTTTTTGTTAGCTTTCGGTGGAGGGCTTATATAGTAGGCGGAGGGGCACGCATATCAAGGAGAATCGATGGGCAACGAAACTTAACCGCGTGCCCAATGACGAACCGACTTCTTTTATTATTCCGCAATTTTGTGCTATTTCGACTCCATTGTGTGAAATGGGCTTGGCTGACTACTTGTTCGCGAAGTCAATTGAAAAATATTTATTTTAATTTAGTTTTTCCCCTTTCAAGTAGTACACTAAGTTTTACTTAAAAAATTACATAGTTTGCCTGCATGATTAAGAAGAAAACCCCACTTATAGTCCTATGCTTCTATTAGACCAGTTGTTCAATTATAATTTGTAGGCACACTTAAATAAAAACACAAAATGAATTTTGCCGTCTTTTACTAATTATATGTTGGTGAAGTCACCAACTCACAAATTAATGTCTTCCTTATCAGTGCTAATATTTTATAGTATTATCGCATTCAATCATTAAAATAATATTACTCTCTGTTGGCATCCTTTGACTTGGCATGGTGTTTAAGAAAAAAGTAAAATTTTTAAAATTTGTGGTCTAAAATCATTCTGAGAAATTTGTGTGGTTGAGATTCATTTCATTAAGGGTAAAAAGGGATTTTTAAAGTCAAATTGTTTTCAATTAGAGTAAGGTTACATTCTTTTTGGGACGGACCAAAAAAAATGGTATCACGGATAGAGAAAGTATTAAAAAATTATTTACATTATTAAATTTAAAAAAAAAATTAAAATCATTTTTGCACTTGACACCCTCAAATTTAACGATTGAATTCCAAAATGTGTTAATGTAATTTGAAGTGGGTGTTCACATGACTTGTTGATAACATGTGTGTGAAACTTGTGCTAAATTTTGAGTTTATCCAGAGTTAGCTAATTACATTAGAAAAGTTGAGTTGCATCGCATTGTTATCCCCTTTCCTGCCCCCTCTCCTCACCCCCACCCCCACCCCCACTTTGTTATGTCTATGTATCATCCTTGTATATTAATATGTATATGTATTTTTTATATATATTTAAACATACCATGTGGGAATATATGTGTGTATACGCACAATGTACATTATCATATTATGTGTGAATAGGGGTGTCATGATTTTGATAAAAATCGATCGAATCTGAAAAAATGAACCAAATCGATTACAAAGTCAATTTTATTCGGGTTTGGTTTGATTTGGTTTTAGTTTTTTTTTTAAATTGATAGTGTTTGGTTTCGATTTGGGTTTGTTCGAAAAAAATTGAAGAAATAACTAAATCGTAGCGACAAATTATATTCATATATTTTATAGGTATACATACATAATATACATTGTTTATAAAAACAATTTTAAAGATTTACATTCGTTTTCATCAAATTTTATTTTTTAATCTACTTGTAAAAGCATAAATGCTCAAGATGAGAATATTTATCTTATTAATTTCATGTATATGAATGTCTATGATAATTCTTGGTTGGATGTCTATGACAATTCTTGGTGGGACTAGAAATTTCATAATCTCTTCCTTCTAGGCTAAAATGGTGGATTGTGAAACTTTATTTACAGTAAATCTTGTGATTGAAAGTTCTATAATATCAGTCGTTTTAACTATTTTTCGTTTTCGTTCCAACTATTTTTCATTTTGAATAAATTATTGTCACTTGATCTCTGTTTTGAATGTGTCATTGCTTTTATTTTTGTGTATGGTTTATAGCCAAACCATACCAAATAGAAAACAATAACAATCAAAATGATAGATGTATATATAATTGGTTTGATTTGGTTTTGAGAATTTAAAAATTAATTAAGATGATTTGATTTTAATTTTGAGCAATAACTAATCCCAACTAATTCGTGAACACCTTGTGTGTGAATTTTAATTCCAAACCATCACATCTTTTCCGTGAATTTTACAAGTATTTTTATCCAAGTGCGTTGCCACCGAATTCCAATTACATCAACTAAAAAAAATAGTTACTCTATTTATCTTATTTTTGTTATTAAAAATACTTCAAAAGAATGTTACTTGTTATTTATTTAATGAAAAAATTATTTCAACATTTTCATGCCATATTTAAAAGAATATGATTCAAAATATGCTTTAATATATTTTTTATTTTTAATTTAAGATTCTAAAATTTAAAAAATAATAATTTATACTCCACTTCTAAACAAAACGAGAAATATAAAGTGAAACGTCGTTAGTACTAAATTGTATTGTTAGGCTAGTCATTGATAAATATTTCCTAATTATATTGTATACATTTGAGTCTCTCTTGTTTTTATATTTTATAGTGTCCTTAACAATTTTTTTTGTTTCAACTTTTTTTTAAGTTAAAAAAGTTCAAATTGAGATTTTTTTTTTTTTATAAATGTTGATAAGTTTAATACATTTTTTACATTGTTATTGTAATCTAATATTTTACAAAGAGCGCTTTCTCTCAAATAGAATCTCATGCAACGCAATTAAAATAATTACACTTTAATGTGCATATCAATTATTGAATGAGAAATTAAAAAATAAAAAATATAAAAATACTCCATATTCAGACAAGTTGAAGAGAAGAGGATGAAACTTGAGCTGACATTTACTTATCATATGCTAATTTAGTTGAAAATTGGTAACTAATATTGGTCTCTTTTTTTCTTTAATAGGAACAAGGAGCGTTTTAGAAAGTGCAAACACAAGATATAGTGTTTTATGTGGTACGAAACATGACATAAATCCTAAGTGAGGAACACATATTTCGTGATACCTTTAATTTTTAATATTTTATAAATTAATATAATTAAAATAAATACTTTTAAATAGACAAATCACCAAAAGAAAAAAAAGTACATAAAGGTTATGAGAAAAGAAGGTGGAAGATGTAGTGTCTTTTATAAAATCAGTAATTATTGATTTTTATTTTGGTTCTTTTTTTTCCCATACAATCAAAGCTCGGAGAGGGAACAAATAAGAGGCCCTATGATGGATGTGGTAAGTGATTAATAATAAAATTCAACTATAGCTATTGGATTACTTATCTTCATGGTCGAGGATGTTAGATTATGCATTAGAAAATATTGAAATTATTATAAGTTTTTTCGTTATTATGTAATTCTGAATAATCTTATTTTTTATTATTTAATGAAGCTATTTTATCAAATTCAATATTAGCTAAATTAGATAATATTTATCTCTTTTGACGTAACAATAAATTTTATTTGAACTAAGTGATTTGTAATCAATTTAGTGTGATTATGTGGTTATCTATTTCCTTTTAGTATTTCTGTTTAATATTCATAATCATGCTTCACCTCTCTCCTTTTTTTTAAAAAAATAATAACTTTATATCATATTCTGATTTTTCTTTGTAGTATTATAAATTTCTTTTTTGGATTATTGGTATGCGACATTGTTCTTTTGTGCAGCTAAAAAATTATCATGCAAGTTTAGTGAAAAACTGATTGGCTCAGATTATAAACAACAAGATATAAGCTATCCAAACGTTATATCAATCACTAATCAGTAATATAATACAATACAATATCATAAATTATAAATATTGCAATGAACATCCAAACAAGTTGTTATAGGTGTTTGATAGCTAGTTTGGAGGTAAATTACGTAGATATTAAATCATGCATAAGTAATATCATATCTGGTATTCGATTAAAAGGTAGTTTATTCATATATAAAATGAATACGATGTTTAATATGCAACAATATACCCAATGAAATCTCACAAGTAGGATCTCAATGCCTTACGTGCTTTTGTATTCAGTATTCACCAAGCATGATGGGCCAACATAATCCACCTTCTTCTATGGGCCGTTTAAGGCTTCCGCTTGAACTAAGCAAAGCCCACTAAGATTCCAAACCTAATATATAAAACCTCGCAATCTAGGGTTCAAGGAAAGATACCTTGCTGCTGAAATCGCCGGAGGCAACAGTGTGATTTCTCTCAACACTCTGCAATCTTCTTCCAGCAGCCATGGTACTTCCTCTTCCTCTATCTGAATCTACGAAGGACTTCTGTTTTCTCTCGAAATTACTAATTTGAATTTGTCAATTTCTTCCAGATTATCTCAGAGAAGAACCGTAGAGAGATCTCCAAGTACCTCTTCCAAGGTCAGTGTTTTTATTTCTATACGTCATTCCATAAGTTCCATTTTCTGATGTAATTTGTTGATGTTGTAGAGGGAGTGTGCTATGCGAAGAAGGATTACAACTTGGCCAAGCATCCGTTAATCGATGTCCCAAATCTACAGGTGATCAAACTGATGCAGAGCTTCAAATCTAAGGAGTATGTTCGCGAGACATTCGCCTGGATGCACTACTACTGGTACCTTACAAATGATGGCATTGAGTTCCTCAGGACTTACCTTAATCTTCCTTCTGAGATTGTACCGGCTACCCTGAAGAAATCTGCTAAACCCCTTGGTCGTCCCATGGGTGGTCCTCCAGGCGATCGTCCCCGGTAATTTACCTTTTCATTTTAATTGAGCAGTTTGAAATTAAGAAATTTTGCGAGATTTAAATGATTTTCGCTGTGTATTTGTTCAAGAAAAAATTACTGATGCCGGTAATTGGATTTGCAGTGGACCTCCAAGGTTTGAGGGTGATAGGCCAAGGTTCGGCGACAGGGATGGGTATCGTGCTGGACCTAGAGGTCCACCCGGTGAGTATGGAGGTGAGAAGGGTGGAGCTCCAGCTGACTACCAGCCTGCTTTCAGGGTAATTCTTCTGTTCTTTTTAAATCCTAAACCTTGAAGTTATATTCCTTTAGCCAGTCTATCAGTTGCATTTATGAGGATTGTTAACCTTTATTTGAAGAAATTGACTATGTTTCTGTTGAATGAATGAGGCTTACTTATGTATTCTGTTTTTGTTAAAGGGAAATGGGTTGAATACTATTGTTTGTGTCTTAGATTTTCCACTTAGTTATTGTCATAATTACACAGCAAAATCAAATTTAAGAATTCTAGCAAAAATTCGTCATTTCTTACTAAAAATTCAAATTCGTTGTGGAAATTTTACCCTGATATAAAATGGCTTAGCCTTTTCTGTCAACTGTGTTACTACATGTTATCATTTGTGATTGGCCTCGTATCCGTTAGTGCATTTTTCAGACATTTTATTGTTGGATTCACTCGAGTTTGTTGGCCCTGCTTTTCGTCTGCCCGTTCATTTTCTATTTGCTGATCTAACGCTCCAGATTAGTTGCTGCCCTTAGGAATTTTAGTTTCTGAATTCTGAAAAATCAGAGAAGGGTGTTTCTTGGTGTTATTTGGTTCTGTACTGCTTTTGGGGTTTTGTATTGCTGTGGGAGAACCTTGTCACATATCTATTTCAAGGATATCTCTCAGTCACTTGTTAAGAAAATTGTGTTGGGTTTAACTGAATTCATATGCTACAATTAGCTGTTGGGCATGCTTAGTTCTTAAGGTTGTCCTTGTTTTTATACCTGGCTTTTTTTATTCGTTACCTTCTTGGTGCATGATTCGTTTTTTACTTTTCATTACACTGTGTTGTCTATCCTCTGATGCATGACAAAGTATCTTTGATGAAATTCCTTTTGCGGTGTTTCATTTAAGTCTAAAATTTCATGTTACACTTGTAGGGTTCTGGTGGAAGACCTGGATTTGGCCGTGGATCTGGAGGTTTTGGTGGTGGTGCACCTACTAGTTCAAGCTTCTCTTAGGTTCCTGCCATGTTAGTCTTGGTGGTCGTTTCAATTTTGGAATCAGATGTTGAAATCACTTGGCTTTTCATTTTCTTGTTAGAACTTAATCCAAGCAGGCAATTTTATCTTTGTTGATCTTTAGAGAACTATAAATTGTGTTGTTCCTACTGTGTTCTTAATCTTCTGAGATATACTTGCAGTTTGTGTTATTCCAATGTGACACTGATATATTGGTTATGCTTTTTATTGTTTCCCTTGTTAAAATATGAAATGGTGAAATAGTTCTATTACTGAAGTATCTTTGAGCTGTTTTTCTTGCACTTAGACCTTCATGAAGGGTCTAGTCATCGTATCGTTTGGCTATTATTATTGTCTAGTTAATATAATCCACATGGCGATATAAATGTTGTCTTGTACTAAGTGTGGTCGCCAATAGGATCTGAAATTATAAAGGGATAGACTCGAAGAAATTGCATTGTATAAAATATTGTTTCCATGTTTTTGTTTGCTAGTTTGGTCAATAATATTTGGTAAATGTCACTCACTCATATAAAATGGATTTGGCAATATGATATTATGAAGGGAAATAACTTTTGTTTTTTATTTTTTTAACCCTGAAGAATTTGCTATATTGTATTGCTGGGAAACCAAGATCAAGATCAATCGTTGCACCACTCAATAAGGCTAGTAACTCGTCATATTATGTAAACAAATACTGTGGTATACTAGTTAACTCAAAATAGCAGTTGTGGGATTCAAACAAACCCAGGAAAAAACTGCAGATAAAGAAAATAACATAGAACGTCAAATTAAATGACCAAGTTTCACGAACAAAAATGAAGCAAAAAGAAATGTGATAATACCAAAAAAAAAAATTTACTTTGTTTCTCTGTATAACTACAATTCATCATAAGGCTCCTCTTCCTCATCTCCAGAATTTGCAGAACTTCCACCACTCTTCTCATAGGCCTTCTTTATGACAGGATTACATACATCTTCCAACTCTTTCATCTTCTCATCATAGTCTTCCTTCTCCGCGTTTTGATTATCATCCAACCACTCTGTAGTTTCCTTAAGAGCGCTCTCGATCTTCTTTTTGTCATCAGAATCAATCTTCTCCGCGAGCTTGTCATTGATGGTGTTCTTCATGTTGTAAACGTATGTTTCAAGCTTGTTTCGAGCATCCACCTTCTCCCTTACCTTTCTGTCTTCCTCAGCAAACTCCTCCGCTTCCTTCAACATTCTATCAATTTCTTCTTGGCTTAGACGCGACTTGTCACTAGTGATGGTAATAGATTTCGACTTCTTTGCTGCTTTGTCTTGTGCTGTTACTTGTAGAATTCCATTCTCATCAACTTGAAAAGTCACCTCAATTTGTGGTACTCCCCTGCAAAAGATTATTTTGAATTAACCAACTTAAATCAGAATATTTCCCTTCCTTGTGGCTATTTCTCATTCACCAAAATTAATCATCAGGTTTTTGTTCAACTTACCTAGGAGCAGGGGGTATACCAGACAAGTCGAAAAGTCCAAGTTCACGACAATCCTTTGTTAAGCTCCTTTCACCTTCATATACCTGATATCCAAATGAAAACTAAATTATGTAATTTCTATATCCGACGTGTAAGAACAATGACAAACTGTTCAGTCTGATGTCAAACAATTGCTGAAATTCTAGCAATGTTGTTACCTTAATTGTTACAGATGTTTGTTGGTCTTGATAGGTGGTGAAAACTTGGGTTTTCTTGACAGGTATCCTACTGTTTCTTGGAATTAACTTTGTCATAACCCCACCAACTGTCTCAATTCCCAGACTTAAAGGAGTCACATCAAGCAACAAAAGATCTGAAAAAATAAAATAAAATAGAATGTCAAAATCATGTTAATCAAACTAAAAAAAGTAACACATCAAATTTTTTTTAAATAGTTACCTTTGGTCTCTTCCCCTCCTTCACCACCAAGGATTGCTCCTTGTATTGCTGCTCCATAAGCAACTGCCTCATCAGGATTAACACCTTTGTTAGGTTCTTTCCCATCAAAGAAATCCTTCAAGAGTTGTTGGACCTTTGGAATTCGAGTACTCCCACCAACGAGCACGAGTTCATCAATATCTGTCTTCTTCAAGTTTGCATCCTCTAATGCCTTCTTTACAGGACCCATTGTCTTCTTGAACAAATCCATGTTCAACTCCTCGAATCTCGCCCTAGTTAATGGCTCAGAAAAGTCAATACCATCAAAAAGAGACTCGATTTCAATCCGAACTTGGTGCTGGTTACTTAAGGCCCTCTTGGCTCTCTCACATTCTCTTCTAAGTTTTCCAAGAGCTTTCTTGTCATTACTAATATCCTTGTTATATTTCCTCTTAATCAACTTGATGAAATAGTCCATTAGTTTGTGATCAAAGTCCTCTCCTCCTAAGTGAGTGTTCCCATTTGTTGCTAGGACCTCAAAGACACCATCATCAATGCTAAGTATGCTAACATCAAATGTGCCACCACCAAGATCATACACCAAAATCTTCTGCTCTTTCCCTTTCTTATCCAATCCATAGGCTATAGCAGCTGCGGTAGGCTCGTTTATTATCCTAACCACATTCAGTCCTGCTATGGTGCCAGCATCCTTGGTTGCTTGCCTTTGTGCATCATTAAAATACGCTACATATGAACCACATAACTCAATCAGCAAAAAGAGACAACAACTTAGCTATAGCAATAGTATGAAAACACATGTTATGGATATCTCTTTTTGTCATTAAATATACCTGGAACGGTGATGACGGCGTGCTTAATTGATTTCCCTAAATATGCCTCAGCTGTTTCCTTCATTTTCTGCAAGATCATAGCGCTAATTTCCTCTGGGCTAAACACTTTAACGTCGCCATCTTTAATCTTTACTTGTACATAAGGCTTGCCATCTTTGTTCACAACATTAAAAGGCAACATCTTGATAATTTTCTGAACTTCTGGATCATCAAACCTACAAAACAACAGCAGCAAAATCAAATCAGAAAAGAAACACAAGCCCCACAATACTACTTTCACAACAAACAATATCTTTTAGCTGATTATAAACTTACTTCCTTCCAATGAGCCTTTTAACATCATATATAGTACGTTCGGGGTTAAGAGCTGCTTGATTCTTTGCAGCTTCTCCAATCAACCTCTCTGTATCAGTAAATGCAACCCATGAAGGGGTGATTCTGTTCCCTTGGTCGTTCGCTATGATCTCGACATTATTCTCCCCTTTATAAACACCCACACAAGAGTATGTTGTCCCTAGATCAATGCCAATCACTGTTCCAAGTTTCTGTTTCTTATTTTTCTCAGCAGCTTCTGCTACTCCTATGCAGGACTCTTCCAGAACATAAAAAAGAAAAGGAAAGGAAAAAATCAGCAGCTCATCATGCAGTAAAATTCAACTTATCTTTGAAGAACAAGAACATCAATTAGAAATATCAAGAACCTAACTACAAACAAATAAATCAGGAAAATTGTGACCTGTTGGGACATAGTAAAGCTTAAGAAGTCTCAACCTTTAAGCTTATAAGCCACCTTAGTGTGACGAAATTTTTTGTAAACATATTCTTGTAATCCTACTATTGGTGGAAGAATCTCCTTTTTGGAGAATTATAAACTCTTGCACTTCTACCATTACCTTGAGTCCTAAAGTGCCTGTCTTAAACTTCACAAGCAGAAAGGATCGAACCTTCCCAACAATTCCTGCTATCCAGAACAAGATTTCAACAAAAACTATAACTTGACAGAAAAAGATAACTCATTTACATAGGAAAGTTTCTATTTTTACTAGGCCCACAAGATGAAAACAGACAAGATGTATATAAGCATAAAGTACATGTGAAACTTTAATCCACTCTTATCAATTTCAACTATACATAAAAAAACAAATTTGTGCATGTTTAGCAACACAAGTTACACACTTGCAACAAAAGTAGAATTAAGAAGTAAAAGGAGGCAAAAAACAAGAAGACTTGTAAAAGATAATAAAGAGTAATTAGATAATCACCTGAAACAAAAAGAAGCAGAATCAAGAATGCTAAGCTTTTGAAATTCTTTGATCTTCTCATTCTCATTAATTTTCTCTTTTTTCTTCTATTCCCTTATTATTCTTTTTTTTTTCTTTCTTTCAGTATTCTTTTTTTTTTCTGTCTTTCTTGATTGATGAATGCTTTTGATATTATGCTAATTGAGGCTATTTATAGTTGAGGGTCGTGAGTGAATTTATAGTTTGATGACAGAAAGCTAGAGTGTTCTCTCCAACAGAAGAAGTTGCTATGCTTTTTCAAGAAAAATATGAATATGAAAATAATTACCAATAAAATTTAATTAAATTAGAACTAGAAATTTACTCTTATAACGAACTAACTAGGAGAAATAAATTTTAATTTTAACTAGACATAAATAACAAATTCTAAATAACTTGGAATTCCCACTCAATTTTGAACTATTAATTCCTAGACTGTTGTTGCTTCAATACTCTTCTACACATCAACCAACCAATTACAATTAAACACGTGTGTAACTGTTCGGTTAATGAAAGTCCCCGAATGTTCTTGATTTATTGAGCACCAAGGATAATATAATTATATAAAAGTGTTTTTTTTTGTTTTCTTTAAATACATCAGACAGATAAAATCCCAATTTCTTTTACTGTACTCTCAAATTTTTTAATTTGTTTTGGATATCAATTTTTACATGCCTCAATCGGTTATGGGTCGAATTCCGTATCAATTCCAATTTAGGAGAGCATTGAAATAAAATATTTTTAATTTGGTGAAATTATGATTTTATACTTCATTCCCTAAAATTGTTAAATATGTTTTTTTATTCATATAGAAAAAGTTTAGTGTCTCCTTCCTTTGCGTCTTTCGCCAATTGATGAGATATTGAGATTAAATGGTGAAAAGGAGATATTTTTATATTAAAAATTGAAATTTATAGTATTTTTAAATTAAAAGATGGAAAAAATTATTTATGAATCATTTTTCTTATGTTACAATTTTTTATCTTTCCCTTTTAAAAATATTGACAAACACAAGCTACCAACTTAAACATTTTATGATTTGGTCAAATTGCAATTCTCACAAAATACTTTTTTTATATTTCTCAAAATTAGCTGATTTTGCAGCTTAACGGAACATGCTAATTATTTTGCTACTTTGACAAAATAGCTCTAAGTAGGTTTCATCATATTTTATTATGAAATTTAAAAAAAAGTACTTTTATTTACTATTCAAAGTGAAATGATTCGAAAAATTGGAGGTTGTGTTTGATCAGGAATATAAATTAGAATTATTTTTGACATTTTGTCCATAGTTTGAAATGAGAGTATCTTTTTGTCGTTTTTTAAATTCTTAATCCGGAGTTCTAATTTCAATTTTTTTTTTTTAAATCCTCCTAAATATAGCTAAAGATGGTGATCTTCTCTGTTATCCATTTGAAGCTGCTGAGCTATTTTTATTGATGTTGAAATGGAGTCAATATTCTTCTTCTAAATGCAAGCAAATTCTGCATTGACAACTAAGTCTATGAGTGCATGTCAGAAATCAGAAGTCCTTATTAAGGTAAAGTTGTTACATCATGATGTCTACAGTCTGCTGGAGACAGTTTCCTTCAATTGGCATAGAGGAATCTCAAATTTTGATTATGCATGTCTTCTGATTTGCTTACATTTTATTGCCTGTTTTGACCCAATAGTCATTTCATGTTCAACCTGTTGGGTAAAATCAACAAATAAGTCATAATCTAATACCTTAAGCCATTGTTTCGTCATAGATTTTGAAGTCGAAATTTGAAAGTTTGAGTTCTTGAAGTTGTTTCTGATCATGTATTGTACTTGGGGAAAAAATTGAAGTTTTCTGAGTGGGCATAAAATTTCTCCCAAAGAGTGGCTCGTGTGGACTTGAAAATATTTGAAGATAAGATTTTTCAAATTTCATGGCAAAACAGATACTTGAGGATACATTTTTAAAGTCTAATCCAAAATCTATCGCCAAATTCTAGCTTAAACTTGAATAAAAATGACTTTGTACTACTGTTATTGACTACAAGCTATTGAGGCAAATAGCTTTTCAATTCTTGATACAATATCTTACAAAATAGTTGAAAATTGTTTAAAGAAAGAAACAAACAAAAAGCTATTAACACACAATTCCTATCTGAACGGGGATAGAGGGTTAGGACTATTGGGAGTTTTTGAGCTTCTAAGCTCTTTGCATACATGATCTAACATGGTCAAGAAATCTCTCACAATGACAAAAATCCTGAGAGGGTTAGATTCATCTTTGCTCACATTCCCATGGAAGTACTCTGTGATTTCTCTAACATGTAAAAGAACTCGATTCTCGTCTTCCTGTAATTCCTTTAGGTTCCTTTCTGCATAATTCAAGAATGCTGTCATTGAGTGCACAAAGTTACCATTGTTTTCAACTTCAGACAAGTCATTTGTTGCTAATGCTTTTATCTTGTTCATTTGTTCTGATAGATTTGAGACTGAAGTTGCTATGACATCCAAATCCATCGTGGCTGTTTTCTTGACGTTGCATAGCTCAGTGCCTAGACCAGAAACAAGATCAAGACCCATCCTTTTGTAGTCTTCCTCTCTGTCTGCAATAGTTTTAATCTTGCGTCTCCCGTCTATCTTTCCCATAATGCTTTGGGAGACTTTTAAACCTTCTGATCGAACGATTTCTTGAACGACAAAATGAAGCAGTGTGGTTTTTCCATCAGTCCCTTTAACGTCGGATAGCTTAAGTAAGGCATCAAGTTTGAATGCTCTGGCTCCTCCTCTTATTGTCCCAATGTTCATCCTGTTTCCAGTTTTCAACACTGCTTCTAGCAATTTTAAGAACAGTCGACTTGATCTGAGTTCCTTGCAGGCCTCCTGACAGAGAGTAAAAATGTTAAACTCTAGTCATTTTTATCAGATGAGAAGTGTTTTTTTTTGCTAGTTACCTCTAGCATTGAGAAAGATTTTTTGAGAAGATGAACTTCGTCATCAAATGTCTCGCGATAAAGCATGGCTTCTATTCTCAAGAATGCAAATGGCACCTTAAGCAATGCCATTACAAACTTCTCTGCTGACCCTAGTTCATTGATGTCTCCTTTATAACTAGAGAGTTTGTCCTCTTCTTCTTTAGTAGGCACCATCTTAGCCAGAGCCTCCAGTTGTGGCAAAAACAATCCGTTTCCTATTACGAAGCAGCGATGACACTTAAAATCTTATAATTTCATAAAGGAAGCAGAATAAGTCCACACCATTATGCATAGGGAGCTGAAAAAGTTAGAATTGCTTACCTTTTATTAGTGCTTCACAAACTTGTTCAACAGTCACACCCAAAGCTTTGGAAAGTATGCTTATGTTTTGTAGTCTTTTAGGCTCAAGAACATGCTTGCTAGGAGATGGGGTTTTGCTTTTCCCTTCATCAATAGAGTTGTGTAGATTGTAGCTGAAAAGTGACTCAATCATTTCCTCATCAAATCTGCTCAACGATCATCAGTTTGTAAATGGATTTGATTGGTAACAGAAACGAGGAATAATAATATCTAACTTAGGAAAAAGAGAAGAAGAAGAAGCAATCTTACTCGAACGAGTTTGGTCTGAGCTTGTCCCAAACAGTTAATCGGTCTGGTGCAGCTCTTACTTTGTCCCAGTGAAGTGGTTTCAATTTTGGAAGTGGACTTCCATCTTTACCTAATACCAAGTTTTGGGAAGGCAAAGACGGTGGAGGAGGCGGGCCTTTTGAAATACTAGTACTTCCACTTGGAAATGGCGGGGGACGAGGAGGGGGTGGAATTCCTCCAGCAGGCTTAGCCTGATTTGGAGATGATTGAGACAAATCACCTTCCGAAGAAGTATCTGAATTTCTGGAGGTTGATTCAATTTGCATTGAAGCATGACTCAAAACTTTAGACTTCATTTTCACTGAAAAAGCTGTAGGCCTACAAGGAGAGTGGGTTGGAAATGTAGGTAAAGGAGGCGGTGGAGGCGGTGGGGGTGGAGTTGACAAGTGTGTTGAGGAAGGTACAGAACAAGTTAAGGAATTTAATTCCTCTCGAGGCATAATTTCTGAGGTCTCTACAAGACTACCAGCTGAAACATTGGATAGTCTATTACTAGACGAACGCGAATTACACAAAGAATGGAATAATTCTTCATCATCTGATGAATGAGCTTCCTCAGGAACTATTTTGTCACCAATATCATACCTCATTGAATCTGCACTTTCATAAACACAGACAATTTCTCCAACACCTGAACAATTATCATCATCAGGCATTGACACACTGATTTCCTGTTCAGGTTCTTCTTTCACACTCAATGTACTGTTTGCTATGTTTTCATTAGAGTCGATCTCTTCAGTTACACAAGTTTTATTTACACAAATTGGTCCTGATGATTCAAGTGCAACTTCTAGCGAATCAAGGTAAAAGAGGTCAGGGCATGGATCAGAAGTTACCTTTTTCACTGAATTCTGAGAGTTACCATACCTTGATCTACATACACTTCCTGCTTCACTGCTGAACTGTGACACTGATCTAATTGACTTCTTTCTTTCTTTTCTGAACTTACTGCAGCCCCAGAAAAGGGCAATTGCACATAATGCAGTTGAAATCCCAGCAGAAACAAGAACAGCTGTTAAAACTCTAGTACTACTTCCTCTTCTTTTCTCCCTTGCCCTCTGTGCAGAAGGTATAAAGGGATGGTGATGAGAATGTCGATGAGAATGCCGATGAACCCGCGGCACCGGAGAAGGAGCTCGAGATTCAGGGGCAATTGATGGTGATGGAGAAGGTGAAGGGGCTTCTGGAAAATATGCAAAATCACCATTTCTTGAACTGAACCTGCTCAGTCCAAGCAAAGTTCTGAACTTTTCTACAATCAAGATTTGCTTTCCTCCAGAGATCTTTCCCATTGGACTTTCATTTCCATCCCCATTGCTAACCATATAATGTAGCTCTTTAAATCCATGGATACTATTCAAGTACTTTGCAGCATTTAATGAGACATCCCTAACCAAAATGTGTGTACAGCAAAAAGATACAAGAATGAAGGTGATGATAAAGAGAAAATGTAAAAGAATCCTAAAACCATGATGACCCATTTTCTTGAATCCAAATCATGAAAGAAATCATCAACCTTTATGCAAATATAAATTCAACCCAACATTCTTTTTTTTTTCTTTGTGAATAAAAATGTAGTAGTGCACCAAAGAGAAGAAGTCTTTATTGCTACTCCAAGGAACCCCTGAGTGTGGCAGTTGTAGGTGTACTGGACCTTCTTTATTTTCTTTCTCTGTTATGTTATTTGTCCTTGTTACTTCTTTTCTCTCTCCTCTCCCTCCATTAATTCTCCCTGCTGAATAATGTTAATAGTAATACATCACTTCTCATTAGTACACTTATGTTCTTGCGTACTCTTTTTGTGTTTTTTGTCTTTATCTTCTCTAGTCTCTAGCTAACAACCAAGAATCAAGAAAAGATCATGCTTCTTTTCTTGATTTGCCTAATTTCATCAAGTACTCATCCTTTTTTATATTTTGCTTTGCTTCCGTTTATTAAAACAGATTCATGTATACTTTGCATTTGAAAAAAACTAAGCTTTTTGGACCTAAAAGTCATAATTTCAATCTAAAAAATGTTGTAGGGTCCCAATTGGTTGGACTTGCCTTACATCATAGGAAGGTGACTATTTATTATGTGTAATAAAACGAAACAGAAATCGTCCATCACTTTATCATGTGATCCTCTCACTCAGACACATCTTTATGAAAATAAATTAGATACTTATGTTCTACGGTAATAACAATATATCCAACGAAATTTTATCACTGGGTGTGGGGAAGATAAATGTATGCAGATTTTATCATAGAAAGATCATTTTCGAAAAATACTTATGTTCTTTATGAAAAGATTCAAGGAAAAAGTTAGATTCTAATACTGCACTATTTTAGAGAGATTAGTCACTTCATGTTCTTTAATTATCAACAGATAATCCTTATTTGTTTACTATTTCTAAGTTAAAAAAATCACAGCCGTCATACTTGACACAATTATTAACAGCTTTTTCTGTCATGTAAAAGTTTTCTATGATGAGTTAAACTAACAAAAGAGGGACAGCTTTTTTTTGTTTATCCATTTAATTTGATCTGCAATATTATGTTTAAGTATCAACTAGCTAAGTTTTTTTTTTTTCGAGAAAACAAACAAAATGGAAAAATCAAATTATTTGTCAAAACATTATATTTATACTTGTTCACTTTTTGTTTCAAGGAAGGTGTTTTCACGAGCAACCATAAAGCTATATATATATAATATTCCCTTTGTTCCAGTTTATTTCACACATTCTTTTGTTAGTTTATCCTTTGAAAATAATTAATTTTGCACTTCACACTGTACTTTTAGTGAGAAACAATTATAATAGCACACATCTTATGTCAGACATATGTAAATTTAAACACGCAAATGTTGTACAAGTTTTAAAGACCTAATGTCATATAAATTGAAATAGGGAGAGTAATATTAAATAACTTCAAGATGTGGCCTAGTGGTTAATGAATTGGCTGAAAATTATGATGTCTCAAATTCAAATTCTAGCAAAGATAAAAAAAAATACTAAGTGATTTCTTTCTATCTGTCTTAGCCTTGATAAATGAAATTACCTGAAAGATGTTATCAGTAAATTAGTCACAATACTCAAAAAGTTGACTCGAACACCACATTCAGTTTTTAAAAAATGTGTTCTATATGTTTAAAAAAAATGGCATCCAAGGTGCAAGGGAATATGTCCTTTTCAAGAGTACAATTTTTTGTTAATTGATCAATAAATTAACAAAGAGTACTATATGTAGGTTTGACATTGTAACATTAAATAATGAATGCTAAAAGTTTTTTTTGTTTGGTGTTCACATTGGAGCTCGACTATATTTGGATTCATGCCGCGTAGGATTCCATTATTTGGGGGAAGCACTCCCTGTCAAGAATTTTTTTTCATTTTTAGGGCTCAAACCTGAGACTTTTAATTAAAGAACAGTCTCATCCACTGCACCATGACGATATTTTTTTTTTCTTGATTGTGCCAAACCACATGGAGTGGTAAATTGTGATGGAGAAAAAACCAAATGGCCGCTTGTAACCGACAATAGTGACATGGGCAAACATATTTGGTTATTGGCTTTACGTTGCCGCTAAAAAGAATCGTTGTCATGTATCTTACGCTGCCCCGCCACTTGCGTGTTTCACTACAACAGTTAAGCATTAAGGTAATTGCCAAAATCAATTACAAAAAGTTGTTCTTTTCACCAAAAGCAGAGGAAAATAAGGAATGGGTTTAGCTGGCTGGATCTGTATTTATTCTAGTGTGTTTACGTAACTAGTCCCTATCATGTTTGAATGGTTGGTTCAACCAATTTTTACCAAGATTATTCTATATGATATTTGCGGTTTGCCTTTCTTCACCTTCGATTTGCTCAATTTCCCTTTTGCTGCTTTAGGTGCCCGTATTTCTTCTTTTTATTTTCCCCACCCTTGGTGTAAGAAAAAAGGGAGACATTATTGGAGAAACATTCTCTTCATTTTCTTCGAATTTCTATCTTGATAGTTGATACATGATATAAGTTTAAATTTATTGGTTAAAATTTAATCAAACTATATTATATATGTATTTGATCAGTTAAATCTAATTTATGTCCTGTGTTAACCATCAAAATAGAAATTTGAGAAAAATGAAAAGGAGCCTCCTCCGACATTATTGATCTCATTTAGATTTAGGCATGAAATTTTAAATAGAAAGTCATTAGCTCTTTTTTTGTTTTGTTATTAATTTATGTACTCTACGATAAGAAAAACATATAAATTTGAATTAATGCTTTAAGATTCATAAAAAGAAAAATATTCTTAAATGATTGTTTGGTAGGATGCATAAGAATAATGTTAAATAGAATGTATAAGTAATGCTTGCATCAGTTATACTTAATTTAAGTATGTAGAAATTATTTTTAATGCATTGTTTGATTTGGTGTACTATAAATAGAATGCAATGCATGATCTTTTTTTTAAAAAAAAATATTATTTACAAAGATACCCTTCACAAGTATATTGAAAAAAATATGAAAAAAATTGAGGGATAATTGAGTCTTTAACCATACTAATAGATACATTAAATCTCTTTACATTAATAATAGCATAAATTTTTTTGTATTAGTAATATACTCCTTAATATACAATCTAACATATAACTAATGATTGCATTAGTTATACATAACCCACAAAAAAAATACTAAGCCAAATACTACTAATAAAATTAATACTTACATTATTTTTCTAATACACTTTATCACACGATCTCTACTCGAATTCAAAACTTGTACTAGAGTCTCATTCACTCCGGTCTATTTTGATTCAACCTTGAAGTCAACAAGGGGTTGAGTCATATTTTTGAGTAATGAGTAATGAATAATGAATTATAAAGTTTCACAGCCACATTTATTGGTCCCACGTGCAGTAGAAAGTCTTTTGTTAGTTAGGTTTGACTTTTTTATTTAGTTTTTTAGAATCGTGATCAACGCTATCTTTTGAATCAATCATATAGGTATGATTAATAATAAGTAGGTAAATATAGAAAAGCATGTTACAATCTATTTGACGATTATTAGTCAATTGTCTTATCAATTTTTTTTTATTCTTAATAAAATAATTTTCAATTATATAAATATTTAAAAATAATTTTAAATCACAAATTTTAATTTCTTTTTTTTATTCTCTTAAACACTATACGAAGAAATGCTTAGGCGGGAAAGTATTTTGACAATTTTTTCTGGAAGAGGGGGGAAAATAGGGGTCAACTTTTGAAAAATTAGTAGAATGCAAATTGATTACTGTGTATCCTTCAAACTTAACAGTAGCAGTCTGACATTGACACAATAGTCGGCAATATGTATATCCAAGTGTCTGTCCTTTGAGCCTAAATTGGACTGGGCACCAACAATAACTTTCCCATTTTCCAGTGGGCTTAATTTGGGTCAAGTCCATTAACATTTTTCCTTCATGTAGCTGCTGAAGTTGAGGACAAATTTATTCGTCATGTTTTTACGAATGGTTTGCTAAAATAATAAATATTAGATATGTTATTACGAGTTATAATATTAGATAATAAATTACAAGTTTTAGTAATTACGAGTTTTAACAATTTACTTACAAGTTATAACAGATATACATTCAGAATTCCTGGTCAGTGGGTGCCACCCGGAACCCAACATGTGGGTCCGCCCCTGTTGATATGGATTGTATATGATGTATATATTTGTTATAAGTTGTAATTAAATTGTTAAAATTCGTAATTAATATTATGTAATATTACTATCCGTAATAACATATCTTATATTTCTCATTTTAGCAAATCTTATTTTGTTTATTGAGGAAATTTCACAAATAGCATTACTTTGTAAACCCTAATTATCAATCATGGCTATAGTTTGATTATATTAAATGTAGCAATGATTTACTTAAACGAGAAAAACCTAGAATTAGAAAAGGACGATCAAGTAGCATCTAGAAAGTCCTATGCTGTAGGTCATTTGTACTTTAACTGGAAGATGGGCTTTTGGATCAAGTACTTGGGCTGTTTATTTGGAGTTGAATAAAATGGGCCTGGTGGCCTAAAAATTTAATTAAAAAAAAGATTTACTTTAAAAAAACTATTGGAGCATGATATTTTAATATTAAAATGTATTATTTTTGGTTCATTTTTTTATTTTATTTTTTAACTGTAATTTATTATAATTTGTTGTATATACACCAACAAAACTCATTATACAACATATCAATTCGCTCTATATCAGAGTAAATGGAATCAGTGAACCGATACAGCTCCAATCAAAAGAGATAAAACCAAACCCTTAATATGTCTTGTAATTTTTTTAAGCTCTTGATATTTCGAATAAATGGTTATTTGATTAAGCTGCGTTATACTTGACAATAAAGTTTTGAGAATCCATTTATAGTCTTTAGTCAAAGATAACTTATTGTGATGACGAAGAGCAAATGTAATGATCAATAATATACAATAGTCTAATAATATAAGGGTATGGTCTCTAATCATCACATTTTCTCTTTTCTTGAGTTGTTCATGTTAAATTTCTCTTCGTATGGATGTGTTATTGAAACGCTTGGTAGGTTTAGAGTTATTATTCTAATGCAAATGTATTACATTTTGTGATTTGATGAAGTATAATGTCATTGGTTGATTTGATGTAATGTAAAAACAAAAAAAAAAACAAAAAATTGAGGTTGGAAGTGATCAACG